>VYZR01049189.1:3703-17488 GCA_013400675.1 Oxylabes madagascariensis | reverse complement strand
CTTGTGAGCTGTCAAACAATATAAAAGCTCTGGAGAAAGAATAAAATCTCTTTTGACATATACACCTATTAAGACAAAAAACAAATGCAAATTGCATAGATTCTATTAGGATCTTACAAGTCAAAGATACTTTTAGAAAAAAAATAACATAGTCCACTGAGCAAAGAGAAAATGCAAAGAAGCATTTTTTCCTGTCAAGACCAATAGGCATTACAATGGAAGAAAAAATCACCCTTATCTAGGGCAAGGACATGCTACATCTTTCAATGGTGATGACAGGAAATTTCAAGCAATTGCTTTTAATTATATGAGGCAGCTCTCCATGCACATTATAAACACATTTTCATTTTTTTTAAAGCTTTCTTCTTGAGGTAGATGCAACTGTTCAAAGAAAATTAGTTCAGCTGACTAAAAACCCTATTTCAAGACCCCTGAGCCTCTAGGGGGTTCAGCACTGAATAAAATAATAGTTTTGAATGCCACCTAACTAAGACCTTTTGATATTACACAGAAAATGTGCACTGTGATTCATGGTAGATCATTCCTTTCACTCCCAATTTAGTTCTTTAGCTGCTTGGGATTATACGGGATGCCTAAACTCCAGGACGTACTCTAGGTGCATTGACACTGAGTTCCAGAAAACAAAAAGTCGTTATCTGAGCCACCTCCAAGAAAGTAAGAATGTGACAGTCAAACCAGTTGGGACTAATTCAGTTTCTTTTAATTTCACATGAATTCTAAACAAAACTTTTCACCTTCTTTTTCTCCTGAGACATTCATGGCTTTCATGTTTCTATAGAGACCAGACTCTCTCAAATGCTGAAGTAGTAAAGCTTTTATAAAATGCAAATTCCAGATTTTCTTCCAGATCCAGCCATGATTTTATGCAAAAAAAAAATTACCCTAGATGAGAAAAGGAAAATTGCTAGTAAAAAGTTTTTTTTAAAAAAGGAAGGAAAAAAAAAAAAAAGGTACACTAGGGCAGTTTCCAAAATGCCATAGATGATCAAAGAAAATATATTAAGACGTGTATGTCAGAATCAGTTGAAAGTCCTAATAATAGCAGCGCAGAATATGCCCTACATCTATACTCTGATAAAAGAAGCCTTAGTATTCTGACATGACTGAAACACAGCAGATGCATTTCATAAAGGTCTACTAATCAAGTTCGAGCAGAGAGGCTTCTGCTTACACAGAAAGCAGGACACGTAAATTTTCCTCCTGCAGTCATTTAAATTTTAATCTGTTTTGCAGATTTTAGCAAGCAGTTAGTATGAAGACATGGCTGAACCACATGAAATGCTTAGCATCAGATCATGTTGAGATACGTCCTTATAATCCAAAGCTGTTCTTTACTGCATTTCACAGTCCAGCATCCTCTGATGTGTTATTTGTTACTCAAACTCTCTTCACAGCAGGATTTCTATGATTAGCTTTCTACAGGGAGACTACTCAGAACCCAGGCTAGGTGCTGTTGATTTTTCTGTGTATATCAGATCATAATCTGCAGAGAGACCTCGACTAGAGGGCTGGAAAATCACCAACCACATGAAATTTCACAGGGGAAAGTACTGAATTCTGCACCTGGGGTGGGTCAGCCCTGGATGTACGGACAGACTGGGGAATGAGAGGCTGAAGAGCTGTGCTGTAGGAAGGACCTGGGGGTCCTGCCCAGTGGCAAGTTGAACATGAATCAGCAGTGCCCTGGCAGACAGGAGGGCCAAGTGCATCCTGTGGAGCTTCAGGCTCCTGCCTGAATCAATCCCATAACCTGCCGGGCAAGGGAGGGGATTGTCCCACTCTGCTCTGGGGTGGCCACAGCTTGAGTGATAGGGGCAGTTTTTGGTGCCAAAATGCAAGAAGGATATAAAGCCATTAGAAAGTGTCCACAGCAGGGCCGTGAGGATGAGGAGAGGTTGAGGGCATTCGGTTTGGTCAGCCTGGAGAAAAGGAGACTGAAGGGAGACCGCACTCCAGTTACAGCTTTCTCACGAGGGCAAGAGGACAAGCAGACACTCTTTGCTGTGTTCTCTCCTCTGTGGTGACCAGTGAAAGGGCCCACGGGAATGGCCTGAAAGGGGAGGTTTAGGTTGGGTNTGGGGAATGAGAGGCTGAAGAGCTGTGCTGTAGGAAGGACCTGGGGGTCCTGCCCAGTGGCAAGTTGAACATGAATCAGCAGTGCCCTGGCAGACAGGAGGGCCAAGTGCATCCTGTGGAGCTTCAGGCTCCTGCCTGAATCAATCCCATAACCTGCCGGGCAAGGGAGGGGATTGTCCCACTCTGCTCTGGGGTGGCCACAGCTTGAGTGATAGGGGCAGTTTTTGGTGCCAAAATGCAAGAAGGATATAAAGCCATTAGAAAGTGTCCACAGCAGGGCCGAGAGGATGAGGAGAGGTTGAGGGCATTCGGTTTGGTCAGCCTGGAGAAAAGGAGACTGAAGGGAGACCGCACTCCAGTTACAGCTGTCTCACGAGGGCAAGAGGACAAGCAGACACTCTTTGCTGTGTTCTCTCCTCTGTGGTGACCAGTGAAAGGGCCCACGGGAATGGCCTGAAAGGGGAGGTTTAGGTTGGGTATTAGAAAAATGTTCTTTACCCAGAGATTGTGGTTGGGCACTGGAACAGTCTTCTCAGGGAGGTGGTCACTGCACCAAGCCCATCTGGGTTCAAGAAACATTTGGATAATACTCTCAGGCACACAGTGTGACTGTTGGGAATGGTGCTGAGCAGGGCCAGGAGACAGACTTGATGATCCTTGTGGGTCCTGTTCAACTCAGCTTATTTTATGATTCTGTGATCTGAACAATAAAAGCAGGAATTAAAGCAGTGCAAGACAAAGTGATTATTTTTTGGATTTCAACAGACATCAACTACAGAATGAGAAGAATTAATTTGAGGTTTGGGAAATATTTCTGAAAGCATTTCTTTTCCTTTGCTCCGAAGAACTCCTCAGAGCACACCAAATTTGTATAGCAGTGGGTATATCTTAAGATTCAGCTTGGGCATGGTTTCTGCTTTCTAAGGAAGCACAGTAGAAGATAAAGCCAATAGGAAAAATTCTCTTCTCTTTCATAAAGGACCACCTTACCTTGGATTAGCTTAAGGCTGTATTTTAGTTCCAGGTTATCCAGCTTTTTTGTGTTCCATCACCCAGCTGGATAAATACAATTTTTCTTAACTCAAAACTAGCTAAAAGTAAAGCTGAGACTATTTGATTTGCCTAGTGAGCTCTCATTCTGAAACATGCAATTCACATTACCTACTATACTTCCTTCATATCCATTCTCATACTGCAATTACTTTCCATTTCATTTTTTTTTATTTTCAATACTTTTTTGCTTATTACTGTGGAAATAACAGAATTTATTGATTTATGTCTGTCTATATCATAGCTCAGGCAAGTATTTTTTACAAGTGGCCTGAGAAACTTTGTTAGCTTTTTACTTGATTCACTACCTAGATTAGAGGGCAAGTAATAAAAGGATCTGGTCAGGCACTTACTGCATTGAGCTCTCACTTCAGTCACATATGTGGAGCTGAACCAGTACCAAGTCCAGAAGATGAAACTTTACATTCTGACACACATTCAAAAACGTGCCAGCACATATTGATGATATTTAGTAGATTTTCTGTGGGCACCTGCTGATAAACATACTCCAGTTTTAGGATGTATTTGACTTGAAAGGAAATTCACCTTTAAAAGAGCACAGCTATTCCAAAAAACACACTCCTAAACACTACTTCAAGGGGCTAAAAATAGGAAGCAGTCTTGCCACGAAATAGTACAAAAAAGGAAATAGTGGTTTACAAGTTGGTACATACTAAATGATTGTGTGACTTTTTGCCAAGAGGGAAGTTTTTGAGTTACATAAACTTGGCTGTGTCTGTGTTCTGAGGTACCTGACGAATTATGTAAGTTTTTCTTTTTTATGAGCTGAATGTCTTCAGCATCTGCCTTGCTCCCAGTACATTCTCCTAAATAATCAAAAGACTATTTACAGTTATGGCAGGACAGATTTCAGCACAAATACTAATCTGCCCAAAACCTGAATACCTTGTTGAAGGGTGAGTGATCACTGACCAAGGCATTAATCTTCTAGCATTTACCACTAAAATACCTGTAGGCCAGGTGGCATAGTTATAGTATAATACATGATTATAGTTTCCTATTTGCCCTGCTTCTTTTTATTTTTTTTAAGTTAGAAATATTTTTATGCAGAATAATAAGAGAGATAATTTATAAATAGACTATTTGGCATAACAAGACATAAAAACCCATTGAAACTGCATGACACATTCAAGAGCTTCTTTATATATTTACAAGATATGTATACATGTATATAAATATTTATACCTTTATAGCTGTTATCTGGTAATTAAAGCAGTTAGTATGCCCAAAACCTCTGAGATTTCAACAGTGAAATAAAGCAATCACAGACTTAAAGGGTCATCAAGTTTGGAAGAGAAGTTTAAGATCATCCAGTCCAACCACCAGCCCAGCACTGCCCCAAACCCCTGAACCACATCACTCAATGCCAGATCCGGATGCCTCTTGAAAACCTTCAGGGATGATGACTCCACGACTTCGCTGGCGCATCCTATTGCAATGCATGACTAACCTAACAGCAAAAAGGCTTTTTCTAGTATCTAATCTGACTCCCCCTTGTTTCAGCTTAAGACCATTTCCTCTTGTCCTCTCACTGCAGGCACTGTAGAAGACACAGGCCCCCAACTCACCACAACCTCCTTTGAGGGAGTCGTAAAAAGCAGTGAGGTCCCTCCTGAGCCTCCTCTTCTTGAGACTAAGCAACCCTAGCTCCCTCAGATGTCCCTCATGAGAGATGTTCTTTAGTCCTTTCAGGAGCCTCGTTGCCCTTCTCTGGACAGGCTCCAGCCGCTCAATGTCCCTTTTAAGGTGAGGGACCCAGAACTGAGCATGGACTTGGGTGAGGCTTCCCTGGTGCCCAGTACAGGGGCACGATCACTGCCCTCATCCTGCTGGCCACGCTGTTCTTGACACAGGCCAGGAGGCCACTGGCCTTCTTCACCACCTGAGCACGTTGCAGGTTCATACTGAGCCAGGAAAACAAACAAACAAAAAAAACCTCAAACAAACAAACAAACAAACAAAAAACCCCACAAAAAACAAACAAACAAAAAACCCCCCAAAAACCGAGAAAAAAGACATTTGACAAGTAGAAACGAGTTTGTTCCATATCCATGGTTACTTCTGGACAAAATCCTTGACTTTGGCCATGCGACACAGGGTTATGGTAAAACTGCTTACTCTAATTTAAGGATAATCTGTAACCAGTAGGTACTCCTGCATACGCAGAACAGGAAGACTTTAAATTTTTACCTAATCACAGTCTGCTCTTTTCGAAAATTTTGAGAACAAACAAGCATCATTTTGCAAGTCTTGCCCTTCAAAAATAATATTGCACCCTGTCATGTCTGAGAGATACCCAAGAGCAATTGCCCAGGAATTCTCTGCGGTCTCTCCCTTGATCCTTCATTGCAGACAACAAACTGGATTTTTCTCAGAAAGTATCAAAACTGCTACGCTCTATGAGTATGATGATATGATGGAAAAAATTTTATAGCATTGTGAGGTATTGCATGGACTTGCTTATGACAGCAGGAGTACACTCTTGCTTCCTGAACTTGTAGGAACAGAATAAGCTTGTTTCTAGGAAAGTTCTATGCTATTTTCAAATGATACATCTGTTTCAGGCTATGTCCACTTTTGTCTCAGATTTAAAATCTTAGGTAGCTGGTCTGTTCCTGTGGCAGACTCAGCACTTGAGGATTGCTAGAGTATGGTAGAAGTTTTTTTCTGGAAAGAAAAGTCATACCAACTGATACAACTCTTCCTTTCATTCAGTGTTCTCTCCTTGCAGTGTAACCAACAGAAGGCTGAGCTCATCTGTGACAGTGATGCAATAATGTATTTAAGAAGGAAAAAAAATGGCTGCACTACAGCAGACATAAAAGTGAGAATATGTGACAAAGGACTCAGCAGACACCAAAGTCAGTGGAAAAGGAGGGGCAGGAATTGCACCATGCTGGGACAGAGTATCCCATGAAGCCCATGGTGAGGCAGCTGTGTCCCTGCGGTCCCAGGGGGAGCAGAGATCCACCTGCAGCCCATGGAGGACCCCATGCCAAACTGGGTGGATGCTCGAAGCAGATTGTGATCCCATGGGAAGCCTGCACTAGAGCAGGGTCCTGGCAGGACCTGCCGAGAGCAGAGCTGGCACAGGAGCAGATTTGCTGGCAGGACTCGTGACCCCACAAGTTCCCCACACTGGAGCAGCCTATTCCTGAAGGACTGACCCCACAGGAGGGACCCACAATGGGGCAGCTTGTGAAGAATTTCAGCCTGTAGGAAGGACCCATGTTGGTGAAGTTTGTGGAGGACTGTTTCCCATGGCAAGGACCCCACACTGTGGCAGGGGAACAGGGTGAGGAGTCTTTCCTGGATAGGAAGGAGTGGAAGAGATAAGGCACAATGAATTGACTTCAGACCCTATTCCCTATCTACCTGTGCTGCTCAGGGGTAGGAGAACAGAGAATTTAGAAATTGCATTGAGTCCAGGAATAAGGGAGGGGTTAATGGAACCTACTTCCCTTTGACTGGCAAGAAATTAAATAATGTCCATGAGTTGAGCCTCTTTTGCCTGTGACGGTAACTACTGAGTGATCTCTCCTTGTCCTTATCTCAACTATAATGAGCCACTGGTTAATTGTTCCTCCTCTATTCAGCTGAGGAGAGGATTCAAAGAACAGCTTGCAAGGGCACCTGATATTGAGCCAGGGTCAAACCAGCAAAAGTGTATATGTGTAACACTAACGCAAATATATATATATTTATTTATTTTTTATACATATTTATTTATTTGTTTTATTTATACATATTTAATGAAAAGGTATTTCAGAATTTACTTAGATTTTTATGGAATTATGATAATACATGAAGATTCTAGTATAGGAATAAAAATCTTAGTCTGAAAAGAGGAAAACATATTTTCTCTATCAAAGCAGAAACTCTTTTTTGCCAGGATGCACTCACAGTGACTGAGAGGTAAAGGCCCACAGCACTCCATGCTGAAGATTGTCAAGAATGAAAGATGCTCCTTCACACTGGTGTCCAGATATGAGGTTTTGAATTTTAAGAAGCTCAAGCCTAGTTTGAGAAAAGGAACCACCAGTTTTGCCAGAAGTATTACAAAATACGCCAAAGTGGATGAGATCAACAAAGATCATCAAGTCCAACTTCTGGCCCTGCACAAGACCATCTCCAAGAGTCATACCAAATGGAAGATGATTCCGTTAAAAGAGTAACTAAAGCAGTAGCTCCTTTGCACACCTCATTTTACTGCTTCCACTGAACACGGCACAGAGTTACACTGAAAAACCCAAATGCATACGAAATTTCTCAGTGAGAAATGAACATATGTATGAAAGCTGTACTATGGAATCTTTTCCACCTGAAGGAATAGTGCAGGAGAAATCAAGAGAACAGTATTTCTAGAAAAAAGCATAGACTGTTTTAACAGTGATTTGTCAGAAAGTGTGTGTAGTCTGTGAAAACCTTGAATAAATTGAAAGCAAATGTTTGTGGCTCTTTTTCCAGACAAACAAGAATACAGAAATAAAATTATCTAAAAGATGCACTTTTTAAACTACATTTTTCAAATAATTTCAGGACAAGACTAACTTTTTCAATAAAACTTCAACAAGAAAAAGTAGAAATTCTCTTGACAAGACAGAATTATCCTATAAAGAAATACTTTGTGAAAAAAGAATTACTATTGAGTTAACATTACCAACTGCTCTTGCACTTTCTAGATATATGCAACTTACTGTATCATTGTGATTGTGGCTGGATGGCAGAAATACAGACCTTGGAATCTAAATCCCTGCTAATCTGCCAACGGGCCTTAGGCAAGACTGCAAAGTCAATTGCAGTAGACAAATTTATATATTTCTTTATAATATAGTACAAAAATAATTCTATTTAAAATACAGGATCTGAAGAATATTAAATTAAGTTTTGAGTTCTCCTTCCTTAAATTTTTACTGAAGACTGATCAAGCAATATATACTGGTGTAAGACATTTAAATCTCCTTACTCTTTTGGTGTGAAGGGAAACTTCACATAACATTACACGGTATGGATCACTAGTTATCTGTGATTTTCAGTGTAAATTAATAATTAATTAATGATTTAGCTAATTCCCTGCCTAACTTAGGGCTACAATAATTTTGAACTAACATATTAAAAACTACTACAGTAATTAAGAAAATTTTCAATTCACTGTATATATGTCCCTGCGGTGATTTTTGTATATTTCAAGAAAATACATACTAACATAGACTTAAAAACCCTGAGAAAATATAAATGGTCCTTAAAATAACTAATGATTGTCACATTCTAAATGGCAAAAAGGGATACAATGCTTAAAAAAAGCCTTCCCAAACCCAACAAAAACCTAAGAAGTGGTGATAGATACAGAAAAAAATAGATGTTGCGGAATTACTAATACTCTTCTACAGAAGAAGTGTTTTTTTTCCAAAACTTTTGAGACTGAGTGGGAATGTAGTTTGCAGGTGGGTGCGGTGAATTTCATTTTTCACCTGCTATTGCCCTGAGACCACTATTACCAGCAGTTCAGTAGTCTTCCTCGCACCGTCAGTATCTTTTCTTTGTAAGCTATCAATGTAAAGTGGGCCTAAAATTTTGGAAAAAAAGTTCCCTCATGTCTAGCCCTTGAATTAATTATGTTGAAAAGCATCTCTTTCTCTGGTATAAAATGAGACCTGATGAAAGTGGTAACAACAACAACAACAACCATCATCATTATCGTAATTGTCATCAGAATGACTTACTGAGACTTTGGACGGTTTGCAAGGGGGATAGTAATGGAACAACAGTATTACACTTCTGACTCTAAGAAATACTAAATAATTTAGATTAACTAACCCAATGTTGACTTCTCTTTCCAGAATCCTGAAAAAGTAATCTAACTAGCAGACAGGTAAGAAGGGTGTGTCAGCCTTTACTTTGATTTGTCTTTCTATTGCCAGCAATTGTAAGTCTAATGGAATAAAAATGAAGCCTTTTAAAAATTCTGCTTTGAAAGATATCTAAAAAAAGATATGATTTTCAAAATATTTTTTATTAAATTGATGATGCTTTCATTTGAGCCAATTAAATCTCATCAACTTAATGCAATGCAATATGTACAATGCAGTATGCTTTTAAAATACTAGGTTTTTAATACTTCCTTATTCTGTGCAAGATCTTACACTACAAGGTGTTTGTCATGAAGAAAAATTAAACATTACATTACTGAAGAACTGTTAGACAAGTAATTCTAAATTCTGAAGAACACAATAATTTTGGAGTGAAATGACTGAAAGAGGACCACATCAGTGTCTATAGGTATCTGCAGAAAAGCTGTCAAGAAGCCAGGCTCTTGGTCAAGTAATAAGATAAAAGGCAATGGACAGAAACTGATGCACAGTATGTTCTACTTGCATATGAGGAAGAACTTCTTTACCCTGCAGGTGACTGTGCACTGGAACAGATTGCCCAGGGAGGCTATGGAGTCTCCCTCACTGGAGGTATTCAAGAAGCATCTGGACAAAATCCTATGCAATGTGCTCTGGGATGATGCTGCTTGAGCAGAGGACTCAGACTAGAGGACCCATTGTTAGCCTCATCCTGACCCATTCTGTGATTCTGTGAAACTGTCATTTCTGCTGAAGATCTCTATTGTACTGATCTTTTTTCCTTTGCTTTTCTTGATCTCTATATATTTTTTTCTCATACCTTTCATTTTATAGAAATAAATCTGTTTTAATGAAATATGCCCCTTCCCTCACTTTTTCTTAGAAGCATGTTCATCACCAGGAAAGATAAATCTTAAATGTTCTTTTTTTATTAATATTGTACATACTACATTCTTTCCACACTGTTACGAGATGTGACAAGTTGTCTTTAATTTCTACACACAAAAGACTTTATTTACTATTTAATATTAAATATACTTCATTACCTTCAGCTGTCAAAAATGCTTGAAATAAAAGATCTTTGGATTAGGATTAGAGCCCTGCAGTAAAAGCAGTAGGAATTCCTTATATTCAGTGAGGTATGGTCTATTCCATTTGTTTCTGAGTATATTCCACTTACAGGCATGCTAACTCAATAAATGCTTGTAATAGCAGCTCCCTTTAAACTCTGATGCATTGATTTTTTCCTGGATATGGGCTTCACAGGTATTGTTAAACATGTTCATGAATAATAAAGAAATTCTAAATGACTGTAAGTGCTTGTTAATATTGGCTTATTTTTCAGTTGTCTGGAGGTTTGATAATCTTTAAAAATTTATAGTTCACACTGCCTTAGAAAATAATAATTTGAATTATTTTGTCTACCACAGATCACAGTTTTCCAGTGTTCTTTTGCTGTAACTACCCTGGAAAATCAATCTAAAAGTCCATACTTAGATCCATATCTATCGCTTTAGAGTATTTGCGATAGTTATTTCCTATTAAAAAATCAAAACTTCCTTAGTTTTGATATCAGCCTTGGTTAAGACAATGCACTTGAGGTTTTTTTGCTAATGTGGCAGTACCTATAACACCTGAAAATAATGGAAAATAATGTAGATATGCTGTTTTCAAGAAAATTTAACTAGAAAGACAAATGGATCTATGTTGTATAACATGCTAACCTGAGCAGTTTGGGAGGAAGGACACAAACTTATATCCATCCCAAACACAAGAACATGCCAGGTAGGAAGTGGATTGGGAGCAGCCCTGTGAAAAAGGACTTGGAGGTGCTGGTGCACCAGAAGAACGACATGACCCAGCACGGGAAGCCAAGACAGCCAACCATGCTCTGGGCTGATTCAAAAGCAGCATGGCCAGGAGGGCAAGGGAGGGGATTCTGCTCATCTCCTCTGCTATAGTGAGACCCCACCTGCAGGGCTGCAAGCAGCTCTGGGATCCCCAGCATAAGAAGGACATGGACCTGTTGGAACTAGAGCACAGGAGGGCAATAGCGATGGTCAGACTGTTGAAACACCACTCCTTGACAGGCTAAGAGATTCAGGGTTCTATTGAACCTGGAAAAGAGAAGGCTCCAGGGAGATCAAGGAGCACCTTCCAGTCTATAAAGGGGCCCCACAAGAGAGGTGGGGAGGGACCTTTTATAAAGGCATGGAATGATAGGAAAAGTGGGTGTGGTTTTTAACTGAAAGAAGTCAGGTGTAGATTAGATATTAGGAAGAAATTCTTTACTCGGAGGGTGGTGAGACTCTGGAACATGCTGCCCAAAGAAGTTGTGGATGCCCATGCCTGGAAAAGTTTAAGGCCCGGTTGGATATGACTGTGAGCAGCCTGGTCTAGTGGAAAGTGTCCCTGAACATGGAGGAAAATATTCTACAGATCTGTGATCCCTTACTGGACCACAAAAAGGAGGTGCCTACTCAAAGTAATGGCGATCTCAATACACTAGGAGCAATTTAAACTCTGCTGAAGAACCAGAACACTATTTTTTGTTTGCTTCTTTCCTCAAATAGCTTTTGGGTTAGGCTTTGTGACCTTCTTCTATTA
The DNA here is from genome assembly GCA_013400675.1 of Oxylabes madagascariensis. NCBI lineage: Eukaryota > Metazoa > Chordata > Aves > Passeriformes > Timaliidae > Oxylabes > Oxylabes madagascariensis. The sequence continues at coordinate 5,864 of VYZR01049189.1, read as the reverse complement.
CCTTCTCTGAAACACCTTTAGGCTTTATGGATTCACTTTTATGTACACAAGCATCTCAGAGGGATTAAGCTGGATGAATACCCCTGATTTAGTCCAAAAAGGGATTCCGATTCTTTCACATTTTTTTACGATTTTTCAGGCTGCCTGCTCTCTTATTTTGCACCTCATGCTTCCTCTCAGTTGACATAGTAAGGAAAAGCCATAACACCTTTGTTTGTTTATGCTGGGTTGGACCCACTAATTAAAACCCCAAAGACTCAAACAACAAAAATTTGACATCTCATCAAATGATGGAAAGGTTCATTATCCTGATGCATATTAGAGCTGCCATTTTTATCTGGAATTAAAAATGAATAAAGAATACAGGAGAAATGCAAAAAATCCATTTTCAACACAACAATAGAGAAATGTTACCGAGCACTCAAGAATAGACACCAAGTGATACATGATGTCTACATTGTTAATCAAAAATATGGAAGAAAAAAATCCCAAAACTACAAGCAGGATTCTCTAAGTCAATGGTGTACAAAGCCTGTAAAATATTCTCCACCATTTTATTCTTTGTATTTAAAGGCTTTATATTGCTTAAGAAAAATGACATTTGTAAAATATACAGAAATTTGATGATTCTTGACAGAAATACTTCTGGGAGTAGTTCACAGCTGTATGCTTTGTCTTGCACACAATCATTCCTCATCTTAAACAAGAAGTGCTGGCCTGGTTTTTAGGAAGAACATTCAATGCAGCTGCCAGGAGAGGAAGCAGGGGACCACTCAGTGCCCTCTGATACACAGATGCTCTCTAGGACATCTACATTCATCTCTTATGCGATCCAGAGATGTTCTGGCAACACCTCCTTTCCCCTGTTCACAACATAACCGGCCAGAAGAAAGCAGATGCCGCTGCAACAGTTGTTTCCCATGTAAGGGTTTTCTCACAGGGCGGGTGGCACCGCCTGCTCTGTTGGCGTCACACCAGCTGCCAGCAGGCACAGCAGCTCCCAGGCTCACAGTCAGGCTGCAGCCCCTGTGCAGGATCTGCTTCCTCCTGCAGGCCTCCTGTGAGAGCATGGAGATGCCAGTTCTCAAAATATCCCCGCCAACTTTGCTGCCTCCTCAAAAGCCTCATGCAAAATGCACATATAGGTCTCCAGCTATGTGTCTGCTCCCAGCAAGCTGAAGAAGTTAGGACTCTGGCTTCAGCAGGGTCAAAATGCCATTCAGGCATTATGAGCTCCCTGGGAGCATTGCATCTCATCCTGGCATTAAGCTACAAACTATATGCAAATGGCCGAGATGGGAAAGATATGTCTGCTAGCAGATACCAGATGGATTTAAAAAAAGTAAAAGGAATTTTCCTTCTTCCCCAATATTTTTCAACTCTATACACTGCTTTTTTTCATAAACTAACAGAACAGAACAGACATTCACACAAGAATGTTTGGTTAAAAATGCAATAATTTGAACAAGGAACAATTGATCACAAATAAATCCCTAATGGCCTTGGTCAAAATTTCCGATGTGATGAACTCTTCAAATCACATTTAATTGCAATGTTACTTAGCTCAGTAATAGCACAATTGAAAAAGAAACTGAATAAACCCTTTAATTTCTTGCCTGTCAGATTTTCAACTGTATCTAAATAATTATCAATATTGCCATAGAAATATAGTGTAGAAACAGAGGGTGAAACAGATTCTTATTGGGTACTGCCTTTTATGAAAATTCATTCAAACAAAATTAAGATTTTGGATACTAGCTTCAATGCAGTGGAGTCTGGCCTTCAAATAATCTAAAATGCAAACTTTCCTCCTACCTGTGACGCAAGAATTACTAGGAGGCAATGGATCATTTCATTAAATAAGACAAGAAAGTAGCGAATTGTCCAATATTTAAATAAGTCCTCTCCTCAGTGGCATGTCTTATAGTGCACGTAAATAATTTAATTGCTTTTAATGGCACATCAATCTACTCTCAGAGGTAAAAGAAGGACAACTTGTGAGACCTACAGCTAAATTAAAGATTTTTGAATACTGGACCCCAAATTGAGGCTGCAGAAAATGAAGTGCAAAGGTAAGTGTGCATTAGAAAGGGGATCACCTAAAGCCACTTCTCAGAGAATATGTGAAGGTGCCTAATATGGAATTTTATGAGGATAGATA
>VYZR01049186.1:3663-16880 GCA_013400675.1 Oxylabes madagascariensis | reverse complement strand
TAAACTCCTGTGTGCTTACAGTGAAATATAAAAGAAAGTGTTCCCATATTCAGAGAAACTAGAGAACATGACCATATCCATTCACACAGCTTTCTGTGATTAAAATTACTGATTTTTCAAATTAAATAATTGGTAATAAAATACAAAAAATAAACATTTTACTATTTTTTTTTCTACAGTAGTAATTTAAGGAAAAATACATGCATCAAAATCTGAGGTTGAATATCTTCAAAACCAGTTATACAACTTCAAACCCAGACTTAATTTTTCAGGGAAAAAATAATTATTCAAATTACAGATTTGAAAGTTTTTTAGAAAAAATGTAAGTCTTTCTGTTCTTAAGTGAAATTATTGATTTTATATGATAATAAACAAAAAGCAGCAAGTAGATATAAAGAGTTTTCAACAGCAAAGGGTTTACAAATTAGGTTATATTTTTTAAAATTTGAGTTGCAGTTAGGATCTAGACAAACCAAACCATTGTAATAGTTGGCACTTTTGGACCAGTGCTTCTCATAAGCAAACATGTATCACATACATGAAAATCCACTTAGGACTCAAAAGCAAAGTTGTCTTGCAAATGACCAATTCCACACAAAGATAATTACTGCTGTACATCAAATCAGAATGTATTTCTAAGTNTCTACTCTAAGCTTCACTATCTAAAATTTTATTATGGATTTTAAAATAATAGACACACATTGCACAGCTAAATTTCATTGAATTACATTAAATTGGGATATTTATTGCCCTATAACTTAGCAAAATCTCACTTCACTTATTGGTAATGGCACATTTATAAACATAGCAAGCAAGCAATATTCTAGTGGATAAACCTTCAGGGAACAAGAAATTAGTACAATGTCTATTTTCAAGGTCAGCTTCTGGTCACCCACTTCATATTCACCATGACAAAGGTTAGTCCTCTCTTCAGACTTATATAATGGAGCACGGAGTTGGTAGGGGCTTCTGGCTTCCAAGATATTTTTCTATGATCCATTGGATGTTTTTCATAAGCATATTTGATTTCATATTATAAGACGTTAGGGTGTTTGCTCTTGAGACACTGTCAGTATGTTACTCTGAAACATATTAGTTTGATGCTTAGAAATTTTAATTGAAAAGAATAGCTCACTGTAAAGCTTTGCAACATCTGCGATAAGAGAATATTTGACAGGAACCATGAATTGGAGGGTATTGTGACTTTGAGAAGTATGTATTCTAATTTATATGGAAAAACCTTCCTCAAGCCAAATGTCCCAGATTTTCTAGTGTACAATTCTAAAAAAAAATAGAGGCAAGAGAGAGGTGAATTTGAATCCCAAAAGGGCCATCTGTGGAGGTCCTAGCCAGACACACTCATCTGAGTGGGATTTCAGTATATATAGCTGCTATAAAACTGGATCATTAGATAACTTTGTATGCATCCCAGCCTGGTATTTACTACTTCAGACATATGAGAAGCTGTACGGATGGAATGCCGCCAGACATATATTTAAGCAGATTTATTTCCTTCCCATTTGTGATGTGATCCTTCTTCTGGTATTCTTTAGGGAACGGGATCTAAACACACAAGGAGAGAAATACAATTGACCAAAAATAGCAGAGAAAAGTAGGGAAATGACATTGGCAAATTATTCTGTCTCGACCAGTAGAGTGAAAAAAATATTCACAGGCTTTTTACAGCTGATGAATTTACTTACTGAAGAAGAAACTTACTTATAATCTTCCTTTTAACTGTTTCCAAGTTGCTCACCCTATAATGAGATTCTTAACTTCCAAGGAAGAAAGAAGACATTTTTTACAAACTACCATATAACATGTATGGAAATTGAAGTGCATCAAGTCAGTTCAGCTTCTTCCTCATTTATTACCTATATAAATTCAGGTGATATTTTTCCTGCACCAAAACATTTTAATTTGGCTAGCATCATGATAGATATTGCAACTTGCTGAACAATTTAATACTTAAATTATATAGATATTAAAATACTCCTTCAAGGCGTGAATAATAGGTACACATTTTGTACACCTTAGAACATAAATGTAAATCTAGCCTCTAATTTTATCTTTAGCTAAGAACTTATTTTTATTTTTCATGCTAATATATTCTAATATTTCAGTTAAAAATACTAGAAAAATATCATGCCAAATTTTTCCGGTTGATTAGCAAGCAGAAATCTCGATGAACAGCAGGCATTTTTATGTTACCCATGAATAGTTCTATCTACCATGCATGCTTATTTCTATTATCTTCTAAAAAATCTATGAGCAGAAACCAGCTGCATACTGGGTTATTGACAGGATTAAAGGAAGCACACAGATAAAAGAAAACAATGTGCTTGCAGAAATAAATCTTTTTGTCCATAAAATATAAGTTACATATTCATAATTGGAATGTGCTTTGGGATGTCTGTTCTTCCTACACTATACAAATATTTGCAGTGCTACTGGATTTTGTGAATGGATTAGACAAGAATAAAGTCTTTTTAGAAGAAGTGTAAGAATATATTCTTGATTTTTCCTTTACTTTGCCTATTCTACATGTTACAATATCACCAATATACTGTGCTTGCCTCTTTAAGCAAGTTCTATATTGACAGAATGTCATGAACTTTTCAAAGTATCATCAAAGAGGCAGTAGTGCATCGTGTCAGAAAGACACACTGAGCCAAGTTACAGCTGTGCAGATCCCTCCAGAAAAAAACAACAAAGCTATTTGTTTCATTTCTCATACAAGTGTTTAATAATTTATTTGTTGACATTTATAACAGCACTCATTAAAAACAAAATTTTCTTTCCTCAGCATCGAGAAATGGAATTAGCACTCAAGCTAATATTGATTCAGTAACTTCATGGAAGTAATTTGAGACAATCATTGGGTAAAATGTAGACCAAACACACCCAACAGCAGCATCTAGATTCTGGCTCTTCTTGGGTGCCTTCTATAATTTTTGAACAAAGTTGTCACTATTTTCAGTTTCCCTCTTTTACTGGGAAAGTTGGGCATACTTCTCTGCAGAGCTCAACAGCTCTGAAGAGTGCTGCTGACTCACTATGCTGGGGTTGTGGGCAGCCTGCTGGGGAGGGCACTGAGGAATGTTGGGTTCAACTCTTTCAAACAGAAGGGGGAAATGAACTTAGATCTCATATATTTTGGGATAGTGTTTCAACTAGTAAAGTATAATGTACAAGCTCTGCAAAGCTATCACTGCCACTCACTGCCTGCTGTGTTTTAGATGGGTAGGTCCATCTCAGGTTTCAGAAAAAAAGGAAAAAGCTCAGCGGCATTCCTTTGAAAGAGGGATCATAAGGCAATGCAATCATTAGACAAGTAAGCCTATATAAAGATGGACAACAGTTAAGAACCTATCCTGTCGTTGGCATGTTCCTGCTGGATGGCTGTAAGCAGATCCCATTTCAGCAGCCTCATTTCTCTGGGGACAGTTCTGTCACCTATAAACTTTTCTGTGTATTGTGTATGGATCCTGTCTTTCCAACCCAGGGCTCTGCATGACAGACACCTTATATGGAAACAGTAGGCATTTGAATCCCTGATATTATGGCTCTTACCTCCCTCTTTAGAAGTAACACAAAGACCTAACTTAAAGCACTCCTCCCTTATTATTTTTTTCTCTTTATCTGTGCCTTTTCTTCCAGATGTTCATCTTTCATGTGAGTTTTCACTGCAGAAACATGATTCAGTTCCACATTTTTAGAAATATATCAGTATTTTCATAAAAAATAAAATATTACTTTGAGTGGCTTATAACATGATTTCTAAAAAATGAGTTTTAGTAGAATCATTATATATATATACATATATATATATATATGGTCTGCTTGGCATAAAGAGAAGACAATATTCACTAATGCAGCATGAATTTTTTCCTTCACAGAATGTGTTCAGGTTTATGTGGCAAGCTTTTTGAGGTTATCAAAAATGGAAGTGTACATGTGACCAGAATGACTAATAAATCTATCCACCATCATTTGCTGATACTTTCAACCTTGGCCTAAAATAATTCAGGTCATTTTCCTAAAAAAGCTATTTAGTAGTGCAAAATAATCCCAATTTTATGTTATATTCTTTAATGGATGAATTTAATGAACTGTTCACTGAGCTCACCAAATATATGTGACCTTGAACAGATTTTATATAAGTAATCCAAAGCAGAAAAATAACTAGATGGAAATAAAATGCAGTATGCTGCCATATCAGCCTTTCAAAAATTTTCATACTGAAGCGACATTATTTTCACATGTGATTTGGAAAGTTCACTGACAAGGTGGGTTCCTGTTTAATTTCTGGATAGGTAGAAATTAATCCCTAGAAAGTCTGTCTTGTCTCTGGGGGAATTGTCCTATAATCAAATGAAGGGGAAAGCAGCAGGTTGCTCTTCTCAGACTCTCCAGACTGTTTGGTTGCATGACAATATTTGCAATAATAACCCTTGTGAAAGTTCTGGTCGTTACTGATGAATTTGGGATTCTGCAGGGCAATGGATTCAGGCAACCTAGAAAATCTACCATACGCTAGAATACACCCTGTCCTTTACATCTGATTAAAAAAATGCAGAAGAATACAAAGATGAGTTAATCTACTTGTGTTTTGTCTTCCCTGCAGCTTCAAACTGCCTGCGCTCTAAGACATCATCGTCTTACTCAATATGTTTAAATATTGTAAGAAATTACATGAATTTTTAGCCCCTTGTTTCTAACCCCTAAGCAAAATCCTCAGATTAATCAGCTCTGGTTGATTTAAAAAAATAGGCAATTAATATTATTTGTAAACATATCAATACTAATCTTAGTGTAATCCCTACATAACTTTGACTTGAGGTAATTTGGGTTTATTGCAAATGCTACGACAGCCCACGTGCTCATCTGTGCAGTTGGCTGATTCTCCCACCTGATTTTGCAGAAATCTTTGCTTACTTATTTAACACAATCCTGCTTATGTGATAAAAAATGAAACTTGGCTGAGGTGATTCTGTTCTTCGTGTTTTAATGCCACCTCCCTGGTTCTCACCAGCACCAGTCTCTTACTATGTCCCCTCTTGTACTTTTCACATTTAGAAATATCCCAAAGAGCACTGTAAGGTACCAGCCGCAGGGGATTGAGTAGGAGCAGGCAGAATAGGAATACCTGTGTAAATATCATTATATTATATTATAGATTATATATTTTTATATATGTTTAGATTATTATTTATATGTATATTGATGCAATATTTTTACCTCTAGGATGACAAAAACCCTGATCTTTCAAATCCAGATATTCAGATGATTTCTCCCTGACTCCAAAATAACTCCAATTCTTGAAGCCTAGGTAAAAGAATTAAGAAGGTAAAGGGACTGCACTGCTGGCATGCTATTGCTCCTTGATGATTCAAAGAAAAGATTCCAATTCTTATTTGTTCAAACGAAATCTGATTATATAATATAGCATTAGGTGTTGTGTTGGTTTTGCACAGCCTAGTTTTTGGTAGCAGAGAGGCCACAGAGGTGGCATCTGTGAGAAGCAGCTGGAACATTCCACCATGTCCAGCAGAGCCAATCCCTGATGGCTCTGAAGATAGACATGCTGCTGGCCAAGGCTGGGCCAATTAGAGATGTTGGTAACGCCTCTGTGATAATGGATTGAAGAAGAAATTAAAACAAAGGTGGTGGTGCAGTTTTAATTCCAGACAGAGAAGAGGAGGAGGTGAAAATATGTGAGGGAAACCTCATGGAGACACCAAGGTCAGTGGAGAAGGAGGGGCAAGAGGTGCTCTGGATGCTGGAGCTGAGATTCCTCTGCAGGCTGTGGTGAGACCGTGGTGGAACAGCTGTGCCCCTGCAGCCTGCGGGGATCCACGGGGGATGCAGAGATCCACCTGCAGCCCATGGGGGAGGTGGTCACAAAGGAGCAGGTGAATGCTTGGAGGAGGCTGTGATCCAGTGAGAGTCCTGGTGGAGGGACAGGGCCCCTGCTCCCAGGCGGGAGCAGCCTTTCCATGGAGGACTGCACCCCGTGGAAGAGTGACCCACACCGCAGCAGCTTTGGGAGGACTGTGTGCCAGTGGGGGGACTCATGCTGCAGCAGTTTTGGGAGCACTGCTGCTCATGACATTGGAACCACACGGGAGAGTTTTGCGGAGAACTGTCTCCTGTGGAAAGGAACCCATAGTCTCACAGGAGAATGATGTCTCAGTTAACATTGTTGTCTTTTTCTGGCAGGTGCAGGTCTCTTTTTTCTCCTCCAAAATGTTGCTGCTTGTCCCTGTTTGGGTGCCAAAATTACCATAATGGATTGAACTTGTCTGGGTGAAAGCTGCCCACTAAGCCACTCTATCACTCCCTTTCCCAGTGGGACAGAGGAGAGAATAAGATGGAGAAAAAACAAGAGGGTGCGATAAGGCAGTTTATTACAGTGAGAGAAAGAAACAACAGAGGGTTTTGTGCACGCATAAGCAAAAGTAAAAGTTAACCTCTACTCCCCAACAGCAAGCACAGTTTGAACACTGGGAAGTAGGGCCTCAGCACCTGTAGTGGTTTCTCTGGAAGGCAAATATTGACAAATCATGAATGCCCCCCACTTCCTCCTCTCTCCCTCAGCTTTTATACCTGAGCTGACATCACATGGTATGAAATACCCCTTTGGTTAATTTGGGTCATCTGGCCTTGTTGTGTCCCCTCCCAGGATCTTGCCCACTCCCCTTGATGGGGGAAGAAATGTCAGAGGGACAGCGCTGCTTGGCAGTAGCTGAAACACTGGTGTGTTGTCAAACTTTTCCAGCTGCCACTGCAAAGCACTGCCCTGTGAGGGCGGTGAACTACCTCAGTCAGACCCAGTACAAGTGCATAGAAAGAAAAAAAAATATTCTCTTTGCATTGGTAAAGTGAATTTAGCAAATTAATTCAGTGTTTGAGGCATTTGAACAATGTCCTCAATAAAATGCTTTAATATTATTAATTACTAATTAATCACTACTACTAATTCATAATTATTGCTAATAACCTTTAGTCATCCCTGAAGTGGTAAGGCAGTTGGACTATATAATCACTGTAGGTAAATTCCAAATGAAATCATTCTATTTTATCAAGTCTGTTCTTTTCTGTTTGTTCTTTCCTGTTCTGTACTACTTCTGAAGGTGAATTTCTTCTGTACTGGAAGTACACTACCACAACAGTCCTATTTTTTTAATAGTACCAAAATGGAAGTGTAAATCTAATTCACCTTATAAAGTTCAACATACATCTATGAAATATATACATAATATGTAATTACTGTAATTTTCAAAATGTCTAGACTACGCTAGTATTTCTAAAATTATATCGCTTTTTCTCAGACAAAATTATTTGCAGAATTTCTCTAAGCTTTCTGATGAGTTTCTGGATTATTAAAATTGATTTTTTTGGAATGTGAATTATTAATTAAAACCTATTAATTCAATCATGCTTATAATGAAGATCTTAACTGGTACATATTCTCAAATATTCTTGAAAACAATCGTTTTCAAGCTGCACAAAATATAACCCTGTCATTATTTTTAATTGACAGTTACATTTTTTTCTTAGAAGTCCCCTTCCACATTTTTAATTGATTTTAAGAATTGTTTACCACTGTACATCTGTATTCATTTCATGTTGATGGAATGATATGTAAAAGGCACGTTGTTGCTAAATGGACTTGTGGTTTTATACACCCAATTGTCACTATCAGTAAGTCACAAATTGCCAACTGTTACCACATCATAAAATCCCAGAGAGATATACTATGCTAAGTGCGGTCAAATGGTTCTGGTATCTAAGATACCAGAGGTAACTTTTGGCAGACGCTAGCTGTTTAATAGCTCTTAAAAATCCCAATAATTATTACTTAGCCTGCTATCACAATTGATAACCCTGCTGGCAGGGAAAAGAAGCCAAAATCAAAGTAGTAATGCAATGCAAAGTACTCCCATATAAAGTCAACCAATTTCATTGGTTTCAAAATGAAAAAGAAAGAAATACCATCATAGGAAATATGGCATCCAATTATTGACATCTCTGTATAAATGTAGTGTCCTGTGCCACACAGGATGTGTCTCCTTAACAGATGCTACAGGTCTGCATCTGGCAGAAAATTAAACTATAAAGGAGCATTGGCAATCACAGAGAATCCTTAAAGTTTGTATGCATATGAAACAGTAGATTTAAACAGGACAGTCATTCATCCTAGCTTTCTAATGGAGTCAATGGCCATATCCAGGTTTGCTAAACATTTTAGGTGTCAGCTCCTGAAACTTCACAATGTGCAATGCCAGGGTAAAAAGATTTGAGATGGTTCATTTCAGGCTGGCTGGAATGTGGGGTGATGAGGATTTGTTTCATGGGCCACCCAACCAGTCATCCTGCAAGAACAGCAGACTGTTGTCAATGCAGTTGGAGGCATTCATGAAGCAGTTACGCTGCTGGTATCCCCTTTTTGTCTGTGATCACACAAATCTGAACTTTGCTTATTAGAGAGTTATGCTGTTCTCTAACTACCCAAGCATTGCAGGTGTTTAGGAAAACAATGCTCACATGTGCACCATTATTTCTCATCAAGGCAAGTTCATAATTTCTGTATCTCCATTGTATCCAAGGGAATCATGTCTGCAAGTAATTTGTCTATTCCATTCAGCTCAATTCAAGGTCTAAAGAGCTACAAAAACTAGGGGTAGATTACATACACTGGGGTTCAATTGCCTGGAGTTAAAAATGAATAAAGGACAAACATTATCAACTTAAACCATGATGAATACTATTTGGTTTTAAGGATAAGTGATGGAAACTGTTCTAGCAAAGAAATCTATGTAATCCTTATAAGCTGTTGTAAGAATGAAGTCAGTAAAGCAGGAAGAATTATTGGCATTTCAGTCTCCAAGTGTGTTATTGGTAGACAAATCCATGACAATGGAGACATACAGAAGTATTTACAGGTGGATTTTGACTAACTTTAGTTTTATACATGGAAGTACATAACTAAAAATTATCCCTTACCAAAATGGGAGTGAGCAACTGCAGATCAACAAGTTTCATTATTCTTAGACGTCACACATCTTGCTTGAGCATTAGCTTGGGGTCTTTAGAGAAATCATATAGTAGCAATTGCAAACGCCAGAAGTCCCTTTTACATCGTCTTTCTACCCCATAATGAGGTTCCATTATGAACCTGAAAGGGAAAGGAGATCAGTGTTCACCTAAATATTACACCATCAAGAAATCACGACAGAAAAGGAATTATTTCTTGTTATTTTTCACCCTCCTGACACTTCTCAAGCAATAGATGAAGGACAAAATTGAATTAGAAAACTTACAGGGCATGCTCTCACCATGAGAAGACACGATATATGACTCAGCTCCTCTTATTTAGCATAAAATACCAATCAAGTTGGGCAGCCCGTTATTTTCACAGAAGTCAGGAACTGTAGTCAACCTGTGAGCTTTTGTTAATGGCTTTGTCTTTGGTGTGATTTTACCTTGAATTGGTTAGCTGTTATTCAAAACTACTGATGTGTGTTTTATGATTAGACAACAATGTAGACTCCAGCTACATAAAAAAATCTCATGCTCTTAAAAAAAGATTTGGTTTTTGAAAGCAAATGATCAGTTCTGAACATAATTCTTGCACTGTAGTAGAGATTTTAATAAAGAATAATAGCCTAAAAATGGAGGAAAATTTGTTATTTTCTTCCTACATGATTCTACAGTTTTTTTCCCAGTTTAGTTGCATGCAACTTCTCCACAAGACCATCTTTGATTTAGCTTAATTACCTTTATTTATGGTATTGTTTAGAGTGCTGCAGAACTGCTGGAGGCTCGTCTTTGGAGATTGCAGGTTTGCCAAGCATTGTGACTATACTCTATTTTTATTTTTGCTGCTGTTTTGTTAAATCATTTTGTTGCAGAATAATTTCATAGTTTCCATGTTACGGTGGCATTTCACAATGCTGTCAAAATGCTAACACATCCCTGGAATGCCATGTCAGAATAAGACATGTTCACATAGTGGGGTCAGACAGTATAGTTCTGTCTATAGAGCAAATATTTTACTGCTGGATAATCATTAGTTACATGGTTTCAAGTTACGACTTCTTTTAATCATGTGATTTTACTGTGTACAATCTGAGTCTCACACCCATTTAGTATTTCTAAAAATACTAATATCTCAAAAAGTTTGGACTCTGCACATAGCACTTTGTAGGTGAACAGCTGACTGAAAGAATATGACAGCAGACCCTGAGGCACCAACAAAAGGACATGCATTCATGTATGTGGAGTGCTCAGTTGATTTCATATTAATTTCTGCTCTAATAGTGGTAGAAGTTTATGCCACAGTTTCATTGGGAGCAGGTGTTTCTCCTGTGCTTTCAGAACAAGCAGCTATGGGCATTTCAGTCAATTTCTGTGTGCACGGAGAGAGAAAAAATGGTTTGAAAAGTATTTCACTTTAGTCATGCTACTTTGTTCAGTCACAGATTATATTATGTGCTTTAAGACAAGTTTTTGCTGAAATGTCAATGTGCCTTTATGAATCTATCTATCTATTGAACCATGAAACCACAGAACCATTTAGATTAGAAAAGACCTTTAAGATCGTCAAGACCAGCCATTAACATGGCACTGCCAAGTCCACCACTAAACTATACCCGTAAGTACCACATCCACATATCTTTTAATTATCTTCAAGAATCATGACTTAACCACTTCCATGGGCAGCCTCTTCCAATGCTTAACTAACCATTCAGTGAAGAAATTTTTCCTAATATTCAGCCTATATTTCCCCTGTCAGAACTTGAGGCCATTTCCTCTTGTCCCATTTCCTGCTATTTGGCAGAAGAGACCAACCTCCACCTGGCTACAGTCTGTTTTCCAGCAGTTGTAGAGAACAATGAGTTCTCCCCGAGCCTTCTTTTCTTCAGGCTAAATGCCCACAGCTCCCTCAGCCCCCCCTCATAAGATTTGTGCTCCAGACTCTTCACCAGCTCCATTGCTCTTCTCTGGACATGCTCCAGTACCTCAGTGTCTTTCTTGTCATGAGGAGCTCAAAACTGAACACAGAATTTGAGGTGTGATTTTACAAGTGCTGAATACGGGGGTGCAGTCACTGGCCACACTGTGCTGATCTAGGCCAGGATGCCATCAGCGCTTTTGGCCACCTGGTCAGGCACTGGCTCATGCTCAGCTGGTGTTGTGTTGACTAGCACCCCCAGGTGCTTTTCCACCAGCTTTTCAGGCACTCCTCTCCAGCCTTTCGGTGGATCCTATCTGACCCCATAGACCTGTGCGTGTCTAANAGAGCCAGTACCTCAGTGTCTTTCTTGTCATGAGGAGCTCAAAACTGAACACAGAATTTGAGGTGTGATTTTACAAGTGCTGAATACGGGGGTGCAGTCACTGGCCACACTGTGCTGATCTAGGCCAGGATGCCATCAGCGCTTTTGGCCACCTGGTCAGGCACTGGCTCATGCTCAGCTGGTGTTGTGTTGACTAGCACCCCCAGGTGCTTTTCCACCAGCTTTTCAGGCACTCCTCTCCAGCCTTTCGGTGGATCCTATCTGACCCCATAGACCTGTGCGTGTCTAAGTAGCGTATTGTGTCACTGACCTATTTGCTTTAGGTTATGGAGGTTTTCATTCTGGTCCCCCTCTTCCAGCTCAATTAACCCCAGTTAATTAATCAGTTGTATAGAACAACTGGTCTTGCTGTTAAAGACTAAGAAGGCATTGTGTACCTTAGCCTTTTCCTCACTCTTTGTCAGTATGTTTACTCACACATACAATAAAGGATGGAGATCCTCCTTTGTCCTCATTTTTTGCTAAAATATTAATATTACTTTTTTTATTGTCTTTTATGACCGTAACCAAAGTTCTAGCTCTGCTTTGGTACTTTTAATTTTCTCCCTGCATAATCTCACAACATCCTGCTAGTACTTCTGAGCTGTCTGTGTCTTCTTCTAAAGGTAATACGCTCTCCTTTTTTTTCCTGAGTTTGAGCCAAATCTCTTTGTTCACCCAGGCTTCTCCTCTTCCCTGCCTGATCATTTTTTCACACAGAGGTACGGCCTGCTCCTGAATCTTTTAGATTTTCTTCTTGAACATTTTCAATCATTTCCTGGATTCCTTCAGCACTTCCTCCCAAGGCACTGTCTCAACCTAAATAGGCAAAAGTCTCTTGTCTCAGAATTCCAAAATAGCAGTTCTGCTGAGCTTCCAGCCCGTCAGGATTATTTCCCAAGATTTTGTCAACCAGGCCCTATCTATCAATTATTCTATGATTCTATGATTCTAGAATTCTACAATTCTACAATGCTATGATTCTATCATTCTATCTGTCTATCTGTCTATCTGTCTATCTATCTATCTATCTATCTACCTATCATCAATCTATCTTTCTCTGACTGGCAGGGTTGTTGGCAGCCAAATTCTGTGCACCTATGGAAGCAGAGAACCAGTCAATTTCCAGCTCCATAACGTTCTGCAAGATTACTCCAGGAGAAGAATCTAGAGCTTATACAGTACAGATCTCAAGGAAATGCTGTTTCTCTACAAGGAAACTGTTCTTTGAGCTAAAAATAATTACAGTGCCAGAGTATTAAATTATTGTAGCATTTTTAGCAACTAAAACCAAATCAGCTAAGTATTCTGGATCAATTTTTCAAAATTTATCTCACATATAAATTCACTCAACAAGCTTCTACATTCTGTAAAGCCATAGGCAGAAAGCGTAGTCTGTTAAATGAAGACAGGCAGACAACAAATCTTCCGCTATAGATTATATTCAAAAGCTGATAAGTAAAACACCATTTTAAGGGATAAATGTTATATTTCCTGTATTGAGTTTTAAGCCAGGTCAGACAAATACACTCAATCTTATTCTACTAAATTTCTATCAAGTATTTCCTTAAATGTGATTATTCTGGCTTTTCAGTGGAATGCAGCAGGATAAGGAGAATTTTTAATATCATCTCAATATATCATTATCCTTCCTTCTGGCATTTGGTAAATGTATGGAACCAAAATAGTGCAAAACCAGCAAAAGCTGTTACAGGATGCTGAGAATCTTCTTTCTTAAAGATGAAAAAAGGAAGAGCTCCCAGTGCTCTCATTTTATACAGGAGATTATTGGAAACAGAAACTTCTATCCCTTCATTAGAAGAATTTTGGTGTGGAGACAAAGTTTTAGAAAGTGTTTTTCTCATTTTTATC
>VYZR01049181.1:85515-106218 GCA_013400675.1 Oxylabes madagascariensis | reverse complement strand
ACATGACAGCTTCTTTTACAGCGTTGGTTATAGCAGAAAATTTTTCATGTGTCCACTCCTACACCTCAGCCAGTCAACAGGACCCAAACTGTTTGGAAAACTTAGATTTTTCACTTGCAGTTTCTCAGCTTAAACTGTGCAGTTTTCCTGGCTTTTGTTTAACTCAGGAAACAGAGCCAATAATGAGCACTGTTACAGGCAAAGGGAGAATTCATTATTTGAGTTGGAGTGCCACAAAGCTTAAATCATTCTAGGGATTGTTTCCTATCATTCCTTGTGTGTGAAGCCTAATTTAGAAAAGAAACTTGAACTTTTAAAAAAATTTAAAATCCTAGCAAGCAGATTGTAACTATTTTACCTCAAAGCAACAAATTGCTTCCTACTTAAGGTGATACATTATTGTGTTCTGCAAGAGCGGTTTTGTGACTCAGTAATCAGAATTCAGGTTTGTGCTATTTAATGCAATTCAAAGTATGTGTTAGTAGTAATAAACCTGTCTGACAGCAGAAAACACACACTTCCTGACCCTGTGAGAACTTGCAGTCTGCAGTCAGCAAAGTGAAATCTTACTCTGTGATCAGCTGTAATTTTCATTCTGATAATACTTTACCAGTAAGACAAGCAAGGATTTTAGTTCCTTCTCATTCCTAAAGGTAATAGTCCATGCAGGGAATCTGTGTAAAGTGCTTGATGCAATTGTTTAAAATAAAAGTTTACTTGAAAAATTAAAGGTTTAGGCCTCAAATCAATAGACTTACACATTTGTGGTGTTCAGCCTTTAAGTTTATATCCTTCTCATTCTAGTAATAAACATTTTCAGAATCCAAAAACCAAGTCGAGCGGTAAAGGCAATATTTTTTATCTTTGAAATGCTGGAAGATCCTGTATTTTTCCCCATTTTCATTAAACACTGTTTAATGTGTTTACATCACATCCAAGTGAAGTGATTTCAGTGGTTACACCAAAGGGTGTTTGATTTTCCAGGCATCCAGAACCACTGGCATGTACAGTTTGAGTAACAGGATATCTCACCCAGAAGAATAAAGCTAAAGCAGCTAAAAGCAAGGCACGTCTCCATCCAGAAGCACAGTGTGTGTTGGCATGGGACTCTCTTACACGGAGATAAAAAGGATGCCACCACCTAAAAATTTCATGAGCGCCTTTGCTAAAAGAATCTGAAACAACTGCAAGATACTGGAAAATAATTACCTTTACCAGTGTTTCTGTCTAATAGAAGGACCTGTGTGAAGTGTTTGAAGCTTCCAATCAAATTTCAACGCTGAAAGAATTTCTCAAGGAACAAACACAGCAGTTTCAAGAGCACAGTTGTAGTTTTTTTTCCCCGTTAAAAAAAGACCCAGGTACAATGTCAAATGTCCTCCATCAGCCTCTCAGAGCCTAAAGCAGAGAGATGTTCAGCACAGCTGTGGCAAGGCTCCAGCAGTGGTAGGAGGAAAGCTTTGTCCTGCCTGCCAAGAATGTCCGCGATGGAGAGCAGCGAGCTGAACTTTGCCTTACATAGTGGCTGACAAGGCCAGAGGTCTGTACAGCTTTCATATTTTCATTTGGCTTTACTTGCTTACAGAACTGTTAACTCTGTGGGAATCCAGGGGGAAAAAAAGCTTTCATTGTAAGTAACTAATTCATACTGTGCTAAGCCTGTAGCCAGAGGTCGGCTTTCACTCTGGTACCCAGCTACTACAGAATTCTTTTAACATACCTTCTCAAAAAGACTTCCCACACACACCACACATTGCCTGATAGGGTGGATTTATTCATCTCTTAACCTAAAGAGCTCTGATTTGTCAGAAATACACAAGAGAAAACCCACATGACATGTCCCACCTTTGTAGTGCACTGCTGAAGTTTTAAATCTTGCTCACGAACAGCTGAGGGAACATGTGAACCCCCCAAACCTTCCACAGCCATTTTCTTGTTACTTTACCAAAGGACAATTTATGTATTCTTGGAAGGGTTTTATTTTGTTAATTTCTTGGTTTGTTGCTATTCTGGTGCCTTGATGGGACATAGTACTCATTCTTTTTCATTTCATGCTCATAAACCTTTTACCCCTCTTAAATACAAATGAGTGGGCTGGGGCTATTACAGTAAGGAAGTTTTGGTGTGAATTTGGTTTAAATCACAGAACAGCTTCAAACAAAATACACAGATTTTCCTCTTCACTGTAGTAAAGAAAAACAAGCAAGTAAGTTGTTTGGGGTCTGACATTTCGTAACATTTTAATGTTCTACTTTGCAGAGTTACTCTTGTTTAGATACAACTCTGTATAAGGCTCAGTATTTTGTCTTTCCCAAAATA
The DNA here is from genome assembly GCA_013400675.1 of Oxylabes madagascariensis. Taxonomy (NCBI): domain Eukaryota; kingdom Metazoa; phylum Chordata; class Aves; order Passeriformes; family Timaliidae; genus Oxylabes; species Oxylabes madagascariensis. Next base: position 103,899 of record VYZR01049181.1, on the reverse strand, counting down.
TATTTTGGAGGGTGCGTTCTTTTGTTGTTAATTTTTTGTTGTTTTTGCCAAGAACATCCAAGTGCTTGAGGCTGAGTGAGACCCATGTGTTTGGGATGTTTTTCACCTACCCAGAAGTCTCTTTTCCCCCCCCCCCTTTTCTCTTTTTCCCCAGTCACTGAATCAATATCTAGTTCCATTGACTAATGGACACTTCACATCAGTTCTAGATCATGGATTGAAGCTGCAAAGGCATTTTGGTGCCTGACTCCCACATGAACAACCAGAATCACTCCCTCCACTGAGAACTGTGCTGATTATTTTTCACTTTTTCAGCGAGCACTGCACTATCAGTTCAGATTCTTTCCACCTCTCATTCCCAGCCCCTCCCTGTGAAGGAAATACCATGAAATTTTTTTCCAGAGGAACATGTTTAATTTCACTGATACTGGCAGCTGCCCACACAGGCTCTTTTCCTCCCCATGCAAGGAATGGGGTGAACACGACAAGGGGCATCAGATGTGCTTTAGTCTATTTTCTGCCTGAAAATCGTGAAGGAACCACGGAAGCTGAGTTATGGAACAAGCAGGCTACTGTATCAAGGAGGCCAAAGTGTTTTCCCACAGTACACCACCAAATCAGGACTCTTCCCAGGGAAGGTCCTTCACATGCTGTGAGCCAGTTGGCCACTGGGATGGCAGGACAGTGGGGAGAGGGGATCTGTACAGTGTTCAGTGTGAATAAAGAAAGGAGCCTTAAACCGCTCAAGTTTCTATCACGTGAGTTTTGTTTCCTTTTTAGTTCTAATCAGGATATTTATGGCAAAGACAGCAAGAACATTGATTGCTGCTCATCAAGCTGTATTTCTCCTGTACAAAGTGAACATGAGTGGTGCACCCCTGACTGCAGATTAAACAAGAGCTTCTCACACACCCCCTGTATTTTAATGTAGTTGAATCCTACCTTTCTCATTATACTTACGTTCACACTTACACTGTCGGTTCAAGTTTCCAGCCTTACAGCTGACCTCTGACCATTGTATCTTTTTCTTGACAATGCCAAATGAGTAACTGCAAGCAGAACCCCAATCCTAAAAATACATCCAAGTTGGTACTAGTAGCCTTGAGAAGATTGCTAACCCTCCTACCTGCATGCAAAGTTAGTAAAATTAATATGGTTCAGAGTTGATCCTGTCATAGTTATAGTTCATGGATTTCAGCTATCTTCAATTCAAATTAACTGTCTCACAAGAATTAAAGTTTGTTAAAGAGCACCACAGGTAATTCTATTGAGCAGGAACACCTTTAGCGATCACTTCCATTTGACTGAGTTCTCTCACTATACTGTGTGACCCAATGCTTTCCCATACTTACTAATGAGTGATGCATTAATGGAATTACTATATAATCACAGATAAAGGAAGAAAGGAAAACTATTACAAAGAAACATGTGATACCATGAGTCTTAAAATACTCTTGAGATAGGTCTGAAGTAGTTGCTGGCTAAGAAACTGCTGAATCATGCCCTTAGACTCATACCAAAAATAGCATTGCATTTGGCAAAGCACATAAAAGCTATTAATGCTCCCTATTGTTCCAACCTGCTGATTAGCCGCTGGTCACAAAGGATGAAAAAGCATTCTCCTACCTTTTCTGTCTTCCTGAGAGAAAGAAAATAGCAAATATGTTTTCTCCTACAGTAGCTCTCCCTTTCACAATATCAGCTATTAACAGAAAGTTCCCAAAACCTTTTGAAAGCATTCTGGGAGCTCTCTGCATTTAACACACCTCAGAAAAGGTGTGCCTTTTTACACACCTGGAATTGATGGGTAGCAGATGTCACTCATCTCCCAGTTGTACTCCTCCCTGGTGAGACTGATTTTCTCAGTACGTGATCTGTAAGTTATTTCTTAGAACTAAGGGGAGAAAAGAACATTTCTTGGTCATTTAAAGACTGTATTAATATGAGGAAAGCAGTTCTCTCTGAGGTCCAGGAAAAAGTGACTGCTTAATGCCCTTAATTAGGAAGGAAAGGTTTTGAAAAGTTGAGTTGAAAAGCTCCAGCTGGAGTTCATTATGTTCTCTAAGAGGCTTTGTAATTACTGTGTTTCCTGGCCTTCGGCATCAGGTAGGTGGAAGAACAGACAGGAGCTGCCTTCTGAGTTTCTCTGCGTGCCTCATTACCTTCTCCCTCATTCCTTGTGGCCTCGTGTGCCAGAGCCCTAGACTGAAGTCCTGGGTTTATCAGCAGCAAGGGTGCCATGCAGGCTGCTGGGCTGGACTTGGACACGTCTGTCTGAGGTGGCTGGACACCCCTCTTCCAGCAGCACAAGTCCTACCCTTCCAGCCCCTGTGCCAGTGCGCAGGGTCTCTTGCTTCGGCCCCATTGTACCACAGCTGCTGCCAGCCTCCCCCTGGGAGTGTTAAGGATAGCGATAGAGATAAGGAAAGGAGTAAGGCAGGTATAGCAGCCCCTCATCAGGAGTGCCAGGGGACAGGCAGTGCAAAATTGAAGAGGGAAGACTAAGAAGGGAAGACATTTTCTCTGCTCAGTGTGGGAGTGTTACTTCCCACCTCTCTGGCTGACTTTACCTCTCCACAGAGGCCGACTGCCATCCATGTAGTATGTGACTGGTGTTTTTAAGAAAAACAGAAAGTGCATTACCCTTTAACCATCTGCTCTGCTACCTTTACCCGAGAGTTTGGGTGTCACATAAAGAAACATTCTCATGCCATTTTTAATACAAGAGGGGTAAGAAAAACATCTGTGGTGCCACAGTGACTTGAAGTTGCAGCTCTTGCACCTCATCTATAACTTACCTATCAGTATAAATATTCTTGCAAATAAAATCTATCTTTGAAAAGCAAAATCATCTCTAGGCAGGATAATGGGTGGCCCAGGTCCCCAGTGTCTGGGGAGGGCAGGTCACTCAGAAAGGAGAGGGTGGTGTTTCCAGAGGTTCCTTTATGGAACTGTAACCTGTGGCAGGCTGGCCACATGGAGTCTGTTGAAGAGACAGGCTGAGTTAATTTACTGCTTTAGCAAAGCTGTGTATCCACATGGCATAGGGGGTTATAGGTACTTTGTGCCACACATTCCTGCTATACAAAATGAACCCTCAACACGATAGTCACAGTTAAGTTTGTGCTCTGTATTTCTCACAAGTAACTCATTGAACTCTTCAGCACAGTTCTAATTAGGTAATTCCTGTTGGTCTCTGCTTGATAGGCTGCTCTTTTTCCTGAAATCCCCAGCCATGTTTTGCTTCACGATCCTAGTTTTTTAGATTTCAACAACATGCAACTGAGACGTTCAGAACGCAGAAATGGTGATCCTGTGCACTCACCGAGCCTGACACACAAACAACCTAATAATTAGCTTTCAATCAGTGTCAGTAGGGTGGTACACAACTGTCTTAGTCCAGGTGATTTCAGAGGCAGTAGGAGGATCTAGAGGCAATTTACTGCAGGGGATCAAGTGATGCTTCAGAGTAAGGGACCAGGGAAAGATGGGAATGTCCATGGAATAGATTGAAGGTCTGAAGGGTGCAGCATTTTAAATGACTGGAAGAGAGGTAATCCCATGAAAGCAGTAATCCTTATTCTGCAGCATGTCCTGTGTCACACACTCCTGCTGGGCTGCTGCACTTCCTTCTTCCTTTTATAATCCCAGTCTCCCATGCCTCTCTTTCTATCCGTCTTTCTTTGCCTCTCTGTGAAACCCAGTCAGAACTATCTTGCCCACTTCAAACTAATGCTTGTACTTCAGCCTCCAGAACTGGCTTACTTTCCATCCTGTTGTTTTGTGATTGTAACCAAACTTCTGGCATAATTTATTTAGCATGATGTAACTTAAGAATCACTGAGTCATCCTCAAGCACATCTAATAATGCCTTGTATCACTTTCTCAAGATAGTCTTGAGAAACTGGTCTTTCCCTTTTTAAGTGTCATTTGTAGATATAAGCAAAGTTGGCTGAATAAAAATGCACTGTAGGAATTGATACAGTCAGTACTACTGAAGTGAGATGTTCCACACTATTTTATTGCCTAAACTTTTACTCAGTAACAGTTTTCACATTATATTTCACAATATAATGATTAAATAGTTTTTAACATATCTAACAAGAAGCAGAAAAACATGCTAATTACCTCCTATTCTGAAGTATTAGCAAGGAAGATTAGAATTGTAATTTTTTGCTATTGATTCTGTCTTTTAATAAAGAGAATTAGAAGACCAAAATGGTAATGATCATTCTATGAATATGTATTTTTGTTAATTCAGTGCAACATTTGCTTGTTGTTCTCTCCCAGCGTGAAGGTTCTTGGAAGTTATAATAGTGTATGGAGATCTCAACAGAATTACCTCAAGTAATGCTGAAGTACAATCCCAAGAAATGCTGCACACATTCAGTGAACTACAGAAATAAAAGTTGCTGTTGCTTTGGTCATGCTGTTTGGCACTAGGTCACAAGGGTAGTCCATGAAAACCACTAAGAACCCTGCTGGGTGCCCCAAGTTGGCTGCCCTCTTTATCCCTCTTTCCTGGTGTTAAATTTGTCAAGGCATACAAAGTTATCTTCAGCAAATATGTGACGCACTGGAAATGTATAGACTCAGAAATCAGCACCTATCCTGAACACAAGGCACAACCTCCCTGGTGTGGAGCTCTGTGGATGTGGAGGAAAGTGGTGGGGGTTGAGGAGAATGCTGACCTGTGCTTCAATTCCTTTGTGACATCTGAGAGGATTTGCCAGAAAGTGCTGAGGTTACTCACATGATCTTCTAGCACTTCTGTTTCCATGCTCTGATACTGATCTAACCTCTGTCCTCTGTGACCAAGTGGGAAATGCCAACTAGACAGTAGGGGCAACAGGAAAAAGAAGTACAAAATCAGCCTGAAGTTACAGCTTTCTGCTGAACATCCAGCTGTCAGCCTTGGTCTCTTCTGTTTGCTCTGTTCCATTTAGATAACATTTCGATTTTATCACAGCTAAGAAGATAAAAAGAAACTGTACATTCCTATATAGCCCTGAACTTCAACTGGTAACCTGTACTAAAAATCCAAGTAAATAAGCCAAGTTACCATTTTCTTACTGAAAATTTACTTTCTGTTAGCAAAGCAGAACTGGATAAGAATTCATTATTTGTGGAGGATACCTAAGCAATCACCTTAAGAAAAGGAAAATCTCTCTTCTTTTCTAATCAGGTTGCCTTTAATGTGAAACCAAAGACTAGGCCTCCTCAGGTCTGATTCTGCTATTCACAGAGTCTGTTCCTCCTTGTGTCTGCACAGTCGCAAAAAAAATTAAAGAAAATAGAGGAAACAAACAGCGGGAGAACAGTTTCTTTTCCCTCTTTTGGCTAAGATGAGCCTTATGACACAGATTCAGAGGAAGGAATTAAAGGTGATGAGTTGTATTTTGCTCTTTTGTAGCTACTGTGAATTTTGCATGGAGGCTGCCAGCACCAGGCACTAATCAAAACAAGAAAGAGAAGAAAACAAAAAAGCCAAAGCATGACTCTACTTCTTTCACAACTGAAAATCCCTGACAAGGCTATGCTTGGATAGTAAAGGCATTAAAAGTATAGTTAAAGCTCCTTGATGTGTGCAAGACAAAAATTGCTTTATAATAAAATATAAGAGAAATGGTCTTAAAATGAAGTAAATAAAGGCTTCCCAACACATACAAAGTTTCTTGGTATTCCAGAGGGGGAAGAAACTTTTGAAAAGACATTCAGGAGATGTTCTTGTGCAAAACCCTTCTCCCTGGAGAAGCATTTGATTTTAATTTTTTTTTACATTCCTTTGATGGGCATATACTTCTAGTGCTATTTTGTGTGCTTCCCTGCAAGAGCTGTTCGTATTCCGAGTGCCCCACTGTGTGCAGGGGTTGTAGGAGACTTTCATACCATCCATTCAGTCCACAGCTACCTTGAGATTAGGCTACTGAAATCTGCAGGGGGTTTGTGCAAAGCAGCTGTGTCTGTGCTTAGACAGCCACTAAGGAAGCTCCACAGCCTGGATGGGCTGCTTGGTGTCTTTTGGTGCCCAGCTGTGTCACGGTTTGCTCCCATCAGGCATGGCTAAACAATGCCAAGGTCAGCACAGGATGACAGGGAATAGTATATTGCAGTCAAGCAAATGAAGTCAAAACTGTCCCAAAGAATGGATTCTTTATCTTGTTTGGTTATCTTTAGAAGATAAACGGACTGCAGCACACTTCATACTGTAAACAGTAACTTTGGCCTTACTCCAGTAGCAGCTGAACAAATATTTCTAACATCGACATCTCCTCCTCCNGGAATAGTATATTGCAGTCAAGCAAATGAAGTCAAAACTGTCCCAAAGAATGGATTCTTTATCTTGTTTGGTTATCTTTAGAAGATAAACGGACTGCAGCACACTTCATACTGTAAACAGTAACTTTGGCCTTACTCCAGTAGCAGCTGAACAAATATTTCTAACATCGACATCTCCTCCTCCCTCTTTCCCAGCTGGACAGACCACATATTTGTATAACTCCCTGTCAGTTCTTATATGGGAAGGAAGCTCCCAGAAATTAAGGAATTCACACACGGCATTTACTTTTTCAGCAGCCTAAGAACCAAATTGTGCCTTTCTAGAAGCAGGCCCAGAAAATACACGGTCCCAATTCTCCAAGTTTAGAGCTGCAGCTCTTACCTAGATCAGCAGGGTATCAACAGCTAAGGGAGCTCAAAGAAGGAGGCTGGATAGATGTATACATAAAATGCAGGCAGGCTTTGCACAGGAATATTATGTGAGCATTCCGAGAAACAGTGAAGATTTGCTGTATTAGTGCTTGTAGTAATTTTGAAGTTTTGACAGTACTAAAAAATACCCTTAAATTCTTAAAAAAACTTACCATACATTTTACTAACCCCGCAGAACTACTTTTAATAGCAAATCCAGAGATTGCTTATAAATGAAGGCAAACAGTAAGACTAGTCCACGGCCTCAGCAGCAGTTCTAGAGGAAACACTGAACTGGAAGAACTGCAGGAATACATTACATGCAACTGGAGAAAAACAGAGCTCGAAAAAACGGTACCAGCTCTTGAAGATTCAGGACTGGAAACTCCACAACTTGCAGAGTTTCAAGGATGCTGTAATCTGACTTGGCTAATGCTTGTCTTCTCGAGCAAGATTATGCACTATTTCCATCCCCTTTTTACACAGGCAGGTATGGCTAGCACATCACCTCAGTCTCTAAATGTCCTGAATTCTTTCACTCATTTCACAGAATTACAGAATGGGTAAGGTTGGAAGGGACCCCTGGAAATCATTTAGTCCAAGAGCACTTTACCAGCATGTCCTAGAGCTCTGACTGCAGCTCTTACTCTGTTCTGGCTCTCTCTGGTCATCACTGCTGTTCAAGACAGCTACAAAAGAAAAACTGGATGCATGTCTCCATTTTTTTCAATTTCAAAGAGAACACCATCCTGGATGATTCAATTAATGAAGCATACATGCTACAAATCCCATTTCCTTTTATCTTTTCACATTTACTTATGTTTTCTCTTTGTTATGCCATAACCTCACAATTACTTTCTTCAACAGTGGATAAGTATTCCCTATCCAATATTTCAGGAGTCAGTTGGTTGTGCCTAAATATAGGTTGTGCCTTGCATTGAATTTCATCTTTTTTTTCTTCTGGACTACTTCATCAGTTTGTTACAGTGTGTTGTTGGCAGTAGACATACTGACATTTCAGACATGGCATTTTTTTCCAAGGACGCAGAACTTACTCAATCGCACCGCTCTCTGCCACCTCCTTCACTTCCTGACAAACAGCTTTTGAACCACTTGGTTAATTCCATCTAAATATGATGAAAGAGAAAGGTCTCAAAGTTTGACTGCAGCAAAGGAGGAGAAGCCTGGAACTGTTTCTGCCGGCCAAGGTCTTTGGCAGAGCGCAGGCCTGCCAGGTGCTGTTTGTCCTGCCAGCCGCTCCATCCCTCCCGCGGAGCACACGCGGCGCTGCCCAGGATCAGAGCACGGCCTGGGCTTCGTTCTGCCCACAGAGCTGCGGGACCTCCTCGTGGGAGAGACAGGATGACACAGGCCAGGGCCAGGAGCTGCAGCTGCTACGGGCCAAGGACACGCACAGAGAGAGAGAGAAACCCACTCTTCGCAGGTTGTGCTGCCCAAGGCAGAACTCACCTTCGGACTCAAGTGCGGTGGCTCTGGGATGAGGATATCCTGTTATATTGTCTCCCTCCTGACCGACATGAACAATGACCTGCCATGAAAAAGTTGGGGTGTTTTTCTGAGCCACTCTTTAACACGTGTTTTGCTGGTTTGGGTGGGGTTTTTTGATCTTAATGGGTCATGCTTAGATATCTACTGTACCTTCTCTTTCCCTTATCTGCCAAAGGAAGGGACTCGGATTTTCTAAACATAAGTAACTTCCCTTGCATTTTACAAAAGATTAAGAACTCTTAACTCTGCATGTGTGAAAACAGACTGCTCCATCACCCTGTACCAAGAGTAAAAAGCACAGTTGCGTGCTTCCCTTGTGACACACAAGGGAAATAAAGTTTAACTAGAAAGAAATATTGACCCACACAAGGACAAGCTGAAGTATTTGAAAAAGCATTATTGAGCAGCATGCACTTTGTCCATACTCCCTGCAAGCCTTTAAGCAAATACCCTTGTGCTGTTTTTTCTGCCCTTCAGAGGGCAAAATAGTGTCTTTTTTAAAGCAGAAGCTAAAGGCATAGTCTTATTCCAGGAATGAAAAACCTTTTATGACACGATGCAGTTAAAGCACTCACAAGCAGGAAAGAGAATGTGTAAGTACAGAGGGCAAGACAAAATAAGGACTATTACTCTAACACTTACTACTAGCTTCTCTAGTACTAAGTACTTGAGAAAGACATGAATGCTGAGTACAGCACGATATATTCCTGGAGAGCCTGAAAGTAGGCCAGCCTTTAGGCAGATAGAAAGGTATTACCACCTCCAGAGTGCTAGATTCAGAAAAGCTACTCCCACTGGTTGCACTCTTCCATAGCAGAAACAGTCTTTACTCTGATTCCTAGGACATCCACCATGTACTTTACAGAAGCAAATACAGAAGTGATTGCAGTATTTTAAAATTACTAGATACGAGCCTACCTACTTCTTTGGAATTTCTGAGTTAGATTTCTCACCAAAGAAACAAAACGATTTAAAGTGAAGGGTCTGAGTTCACTGTTTTGCCTTTAAGATTCAACTTTCATACCCCATTACCAGATAGCAGCACTCCATTTCATGAAGTGCTCACTTCATGAAAATGCTTTTGAAAACAAAAGCAGTTAAATATTTCAGAGGAGAAGAATTCAATACAGAATATACAATATACCTTGCCCTCCACAGGCAGGGCTGATAATTACCTGGTAAGCCAAGTAGTGCAAGCAAGCAAACAGTGGTAGGTATCTCCACTCATTTTACCTTTGGTTGCTGAGCAGTGAATTCCTCAGGGGGTTAAAAAACTCAGAACTTTGCAAAATGTTTACAGCTGAGTAAAAAAAAACCCAGTGAAACCATCAAATAGTAAATTTTGAAGGGACTTCATTTTGAAGTATTCTTTACCTATTAAGTACACAATACCATTCACTATTTTCTTTTCTCTGCACTTTTATATTTACAGGGATGAATATGCGTACCTACATTTTCAAGTCAGTATTCTAACACTTGTCTTAATTTGTAAGTGGCAGTGAAGAAGGCAAACATTAACAAGTGGGGACAAACCATAAAGGTCTATTTCTAGGAAAATCTTAGTTCAAAGAGGAATCAGTTCACAGAGCTCCTAGTGAACCAATGCAACATCCTTCTAAAGATTAATCTCTTGTGCAAACATATCCTAAATACACAAAGCCAGAAGCAGTCCTACATGAAACATTCTGGGTTTAGTCTTGAAAAGTACTTGACTACTAAAACTTGACCACTCCTGTCCCTAGAGTTCTCACCTACAGGTTGCTGCTACAGAAGGCCATCATCTCAAACTCAGTACGGTAAAGATACACGGGAAGGTAACATAATTTGCTTTCTGTTGCTCAGCAAGCCAAGACACAAAAGTGTTCTATTGCCAATGCAAGACCCAGGCTGACGTTGCAAGACCTTCATCTATTGTGTCTTAACTTACCACTGTGGATGGTAAATAAAAACAATTCACCAAAGTCTTATGAGGTCATTGAAAGATCTTGACTACATTTGTCATTTGCTTCCTCCTCAATGCTGTTTGTGTTTCATGGCAGTTCCAACCCATCACACAATAAAGCTCTCTGCACAGGATCCATGCTAAGTGTAGCATACCCAGATACCCACAAACTGAAAAACACAGGACAAGTAAGTTTTTATGCAAATTTATTAATTAGCTTTAACAATAGTAATACATAAATCAATACTATGTCCAGCATAAGGTTGTATAATAAAATATTCTGGTAAGATTGATTTCTAGTGCGTACATTTTTAAGGGCAGTTTTTATCCAATTTGGACATTTTAAAAAAAATAAATAAATACAAGGCCAAAAATGCTTACTTAATGAAAGTCCTGCTAAGTAAGACTTCAGGCTCCACACTGCTTCAAAGCACTACTGAGGACAGGTGTCTGCACACATCCTGGACTCGCACACAAATGGGCTGTGCTCAAGCAGCATACATTTTTTGACATCCAACGCAGACCAATACACACAAGTTTTCCATTTTAAACTTCCTTATTCCACTTCTTACTAGCATTCACTTTTCTATTTTAGGATTGTCTTGCCTTCCAGCTATAATGTGCACATATGAATCCTAACCACATCATGTTTACCAAATACAAAGCTCCAGTCCTCTCCTAATAGTACTGCACTATCTAGCGGAACTATTTATGAAACAAATTGCTATTCAAATTAAACAAGACTAAATTGTTCTTGGAGAAAGGAAAAAAAAAAGCCTTTGGGAACAGGCAGGAACATGGCACGCTCCCAGCTCTATTTGTCAGGTTTTTGGAGCTCTCTAGACTTTAGGAATACATCCTCTCTGGGATATCTGGTGCTTAGTGCTACAGCATTAAGTTTTAGGCACCCTGGGTTCTGTGCACTGCAGACAGCGCAAAAAAAAAAGCTGCATTTTCAGCTTTGTTTCCCTGATGGCCAGTGAGTCCAAGATATACAGTGGCATTCAGATGTTTTTCAAAGTGCAGTATAGAGGCATTCACTGACATTTGGACTACCTTTATTTATATTTAACAATATTAATATCTGGTCCCAATTTAAATTAGATACACATGAGAAAATACATTTGGCAAATCAGAGCTATTTTATTTACTAATGTACTTATCATAATACCACATAAGGCTATCCTTTGGACATATTTACTCTACAAATCTAGATAAGCTTGTTTTATTTGTCTTCTGACAAATTCTGCTGATGGCAAAATTCCCTTTTCCTTAAGTTACACTCAGGATTGAGTCACAAATTTTAAACCTACTCTAAATTACATATTTTTCTTTATTATATCAAAACACAACCGAAATGCTTGGTCAAAGTACGAACACTTATAAACCTAGTGAAAACATCCCTGAGAAGCTTTCAGCAACAGAGTAAATATTAGGTTTGGTCCATTAGGAGAAAAATTGTTACATCCAGTTATTGGAAACTACAGGCTACAAGTCCATTGGTTGTACATTGGATTCCCATTCATTCCATTTCAAGTCTCTTACAAAGCATTGTATCTGAGACAAAAGCCACTAGAGGTTCTTTACATTCTTTGATAGATAATGTAATTGTTACAAAATTTGTGATGACTGGCCTAGATTCAGCCCTGGTTGTAACGCCTTTAATTTCAATGGAGTTCACACACGTTCCAGGGTTGAGTCTGGCAACATATATGACTGTGAAGGACAGTATCTAAAATTAAAAAATCCCCTAGAAGATACAGAGGATACTTTTCATGAGTTGCTGACATTATGTTTTCACATACTACTTATTTTGCAAACAAACATTTTACCAATATTTAAATTTAGAAGTCAGACTGCCAAGCCATAAGAAAACTCAGAACACCACCAGGTTCAACTCTACTGAGAAAGCAAAGTGCATAGTTTCCACAAAAGTGCACACAGGATTAATGACTACGGAAGTACTGTGTTAGTACACATGCAGGGTGAAAAAAAAACAAACCAAACAAAAAGGCAAGAACTTATTGAACAGAGGGAACATTTTCATTGCTCTGAAGTTGCTTTAGAGGGCCTCTCAATCCATCATCTCATTGGTTTAACAGTATTTTAGAATGAAGTCAAAATTCACATACACATCAGATAAATGCAAGTAATCCACCTTTTGCACAAAATATTATATTCAAATGCAGTTGTTTTTAGAAACCCTATTAGAGCCTGATATATTGGAAAATTAACTAAAGCTGCTTGAACTCTGAAGCAAAAACTAAGTTAGCACTAGAATTTATCTTTCTGTACCAGTACTCCTGACCTTAGCACTTTCTGCTACACCAAACCCGAGCAAACCTGCCATTTGCAATTTAAAAGCCATGCTTTGTAATATTACATCAATAGCTTCTGCTAAATGAGGCTGTTTTACTCTATGAAGTGCAACAGAAGTGTAATACAATATCTTGTACCTAACAGTTGTCTAATTTGTAAGGAAACATGCAAAAAACCTGCAAAGGTGTTTCCATAAAGTTAAACCAAAACATAAAATACTATAAAGGTTTGGGGAAAAAAAAAAAGAGTTCATAAGAAGAATCCAAGAAGGATCATAGGTACTGTGAGTTAGAAGGGACCCACAAGGACTATCAAAGTCCAGTGTTCAGAGAGGATGTTTATACCAGTTTAAGAAAATAGGTGAGCAGAACTGTTCATGGTAAAGGAATATTGGAGTAAAACTCCAAACAACCAAACACTGTATAAAAAGTTATTCTGAAATAACTAAACAGAAGGACAAGACCTCATTTTACTCAATGAACACAAGAATTATTCAGAATTCATGGTAAATTGAGTATGTATAACCGCTTAACCACAGTATTACTGTGGGGGTCAGCAGTGGAACCTGAACAGTAATTTTGTTATCAAACACCTGACATGAGACTTGTGGGGAATCTTTGATACTGCAGCTGTCAAGATCCAACCAGGCTGTCCTCTGCCAAACATGATACATTTACAGGGTCACTGTAAAATGAATTTTCTCTCTTGGGACAGCTTTCTCAAACAGCTAAGTTATGCATTCAACTCTAGAGAAACACCTCAAACAGGGTCATAAAAGAAGTACACGTGCTTAACCATGGTATTTGTGAAGCAAAGTTAGTAAGAAGTGGATCCTTTCAGACAGTAGATGTGTTACCAGGTGGTGAACTGTCAGGGGCTGCTTTGGGATCAGGAGTGTGACAAACAAAAAGTTGTTTTCCCAAGCTTTTTTGGGCAAATCTGAAGTACATTATGTGGCCCATTGCAACAAAAGACACAGAAATAAGCACCAATAAGCCAAAAGCTTCAGGGTTTGGGGCCAAGATGACCATGATGAAGTGCAGCAAGTCAAGAAGATAATTCATGGAGTTTTGGACACCGTTTATGATGCCTCTTTCAGATTCTATGACGTTTTCTTGGAGTAACTGTGTGACAGTCAAATCAAAGGACCAAAGGCCTACGGAGAGAAAAAACAGTTATCTATACTGCTGGGCTTCTCATGGCAAACTCATCACAGGCACAATTCATCCTTCCAAGCACTCACTTCTGCCAAAAATGCACAGGATAAGCTATTCTCTTGTTGACTAGAACTGATTTCACATGCACAGTCAAGAGCAATTTAATTTCCTTTTACAACAGTTTCCTGAAATAATACATAAACTCAACACATTAAGTTGCCTGTCACAATCTGTTTCATCATGACCATCGAGCCAATGTTTTACTCATCTTTTCCTTGTTTAAATAGCTAGCTGGCTTACAGCTATTTACAGTGTATCCATGCTAGGTACAAACATTAAAGCTCTGCATAAAAAAAAAATCAAACATCTTTTAAACTATGAAGAATACACAGTAATTTCAAATGGTTGACATTAGCTTCCATACTGGTTTAGTCTGTTCATGATTCAGCCTTAGAAGCTTATCTTTCAAACAAACTTAATACATGCAAATCAAGTATTCTAGTCCTCCAGAATTCAGCAAAAACTGCAGAAAATGAAGATAATGACTCTGCAGATGACCATTACTGTTCATGACGTTTATATATATTTGACTGCTTGTTATGTTGACAGATACTAATACTATGCTAACCAGCAATGCCTCAAAAAATTAAGCTGACATCCAAATCAAAGCTTCCCTTCTAAACACCAAGACCATTTTAATAAGTGGATTAATTTAGTAAACTGTGAAATTCAAAGGTTTTCATAGCAGATGTGTTTAGTGCCATTTCCTAGCAACAAGTGATTTCATTTAGTTGTGAGCAAAAATCATTTAGAGATAAGCTTTCCAAAAATGTGTTACAATCATCTCCAAATGCGGTAGCTTTTCTCCTATTAGTGACATACAATATACATAGAATTAGTACTGCGGTCTTCACCCTAATGATACTATTGCAGGATCATTTCATTTTTATGTGCTGTATAATCAGCTAGCCCCAGAAACAAGACCTAACACTTCAATTTTTGCCTCTAATTCTAAAATCAACTGTATTTAGTTGATAGGCACTGTAATTTTTAGAATTAAAAGCAGATAATAAACCAAATTGTAATACAGACATAATACTTACCAACTCTAGCAGCAATGACTCCTGCGAACAGGAGACTAACAGAGATTAAAGGCACGGGCTCAGGACTCATCTCTGGGTCACTGTTAGCAGGAGCAATAGACCCATTGAACAAGTTGGGCATTCCAGTTGCAAAAACCATTTCAGGTTCTGGAGATGCTATAGTAGGCAATGGTTCATTTTCAAACAGCCTGGCACTGATGTCAGCAAATGGGGAAACAGTCAAATCCATAGGACTTCCAGGCATAAATACAGAGATGGCACATAAGATCAGACAAGCAAACTGAGCAACTCCAGAGATAAGGCCCGTGCGAATGAGGCCACATTTGCGCCGGAGCCAAGTGAAAGCTACTGTTCCCATGATTCCAGTGACTGCTGAGGCACCCATGAGGAGGCTTAGCACAGAGCCACTCAGCCCCTGAGTGTATGCATAGCCTGTAGTGATACAATCGAATCCCAGAACAGTCATATAGAGAAACGCAAGGCCCATGCCTGCGAGGAACACCGGCTGGTTGTAGTACGCAACCCATCCGTCCCGGAACGTTATGAAAGGCTCGGCAATCCGGGCAGCGCAGCCGACTTCCTTCTCCTGCTGGGGCTCAAAGCCAGTTACATCTTTCTCAATAATTAACTGCACTCCTTCAGCAGGTTTCACTTCACTCTCTGTAAACAGAAATGGAGCTGTCAGATACACTCCTGCCTGCAAAGTGCACAGTGAAAAGCAACAGACAATTTTCGGCAGTAAGCTCACAGCTGCAGAAGTGCATCAGTCAAACTCCACTACCAAGCTTTCTCTTAACTACCTAAATTAAAATCACTTAAAGTGTTCTTAAATCCTACCTGGGGAGTAAGATCAAATAAAGTTTATCCTTTTGCATTTAATTAATTAAACCATGATAGGAGAAGGCACTGCCTGCTTCTAGACTTGTGACTGAATGCTCCAGCTCCACAGAAATTATTTGCCTAGTGAATGCCAGTGGCAGGTGGCATTTTAACAGTTTTGTATGCTTAAAAACACTGACTGAAAAAAGAAGGGAATACTTAAACATCTGTCAGTATCTCATGTCATGTCCGGAGCCAAAAGCTTGCAAAGCTTGACTTAAACAAACCAAAAACCTATACGTTTCTATAATTCCATTCTCACTGTAACAAAGAAAAAAGGCACTTCCACTGATCACAAACAAAAATCCAAAACTCACAGCACTATTTACACTAGCAAGAAGGATAGAAATTCTACAAATGTCTGGATGCCTGGGCAGTGTTTCTACACTACAAAGTTCAAAACTATCTTCACGTACAGAAAGTGAGACCCATGAAGTACTTCAGAAACTTTTAAAAACAGGTCTTCTAATGAAATCAGAATACTGCAGTGGCAAAGATTAAGAAGTGCCTCCTACGTATCGATATTTCCTAAATACTTCATTCTCCAGAAGTATTTAAGAGCCAGGTCCAAAGCTATGGAGCCTTCTACACTCTTGTTCTCTAAGACTCGACTGCCATCAGCCTGGTCCAACAGCTTACTGGACCAGCTATTACCAGCATGGATCTGATGGCTGGGAAGATGGGCTCTTCAGTACTTCTAATAGCAGCTTTCTAACTCACAATATATTGAGACAAGGTTGTTAGTAACCATTTAAACAAAACCCAGGAATTCTTCGTATTTTGAAAAAAAACTAAAATACCCAACAACGAAACTCAAACAAAAACCCACAACCTATTGTAGCTGGGAGGCTGTAACATGAGCTTTCAGTAGTATTCATATACTGCTACCTTATACATGGGGAAACACTTAAGTTTAGTATTTCAGGGTCTGACATTTCTACTACTTCACAATAAAAGGTCTGCACCTGAATTTAAACTTCTGATATTCAGTCTATCTAAAGTAATGTTAATATCAATGTTACTTATAGCAATAGCCATTGTCATCGACACTGCAAATCCCACTTGTACTGCTTGGCCAAGAAAGCAGAGCTGAAGACCAAAAGAGTTTATTTTTTTCTTCACCATTTCCTGGAGCATGTAAAAACCATTCAGACATGCCAGAATAGAAATATGACCATCTATTTTATAATCTTCTGAAAGCCTGTTAGAACTACGTGTAAGCAGAGATGAGTTAGCAAGGAATAGTCTTACAGAGGCTGTAGACACTACATAGCCAAGGGCCTGGTCCAGCTTATCAGCTATAGTACAGATGGATAGGAGGATTCCTTATGATCAGCCTCAAGTTACAGGGTAGACTTACTCTAAAGGGTTAATGAAGAAGAGAGCATTCATTCTTTGGTGGCATTTTATGAAATTTCTCAAAAAGCTGCACGAAGTGCTGTTGCTTAGAGTGTCTGGTATCTATACCCCAAATCTGAAATCTCTAAGATAGGAGTAGAAAGCTATTTAGCCTCAAAGCAGTGCCTGTGGAAGACAAAAGTCAACACTTGGCTTGACTGATGCAATGAATACACAGTGGATTTGAACAGTTACTTCTGTGTTTTCAATACCTTTCTTTACATTCAGTTGTTTCAGTTCGGATGCTTCAACTTTTGCAGATTTGCGAGCCAGAGTAGGGGTTTTCTGATAAACCTTCCAGAGCAGCAGATATTCCACACACATCGACATCAGGTTCCAGCCAGAAATGAATCCACAGCCAATCATCAGGGAGCCAAATGTCATTATCTGACCAACAGCCATTGGGGCCAAGATATTGGTCAGCTGATCAATTCTTCTTATTGTGGCATTCATATCTGTCAGAAATTATTTGATGATATGAAATGACTGGTGAACATTTATAGTGAAATATTTGCTAACATAATTGTGAATTGAACATGTATAAAGGTAAAGCTACAAATCTTGCTCCAACTGTAACTAGTTCCAGGAGTAACCAGAGGCATCTTCAGACTGTTTCAATGTTTAAGTTCACTGCAATCAACCAAGGTGTTTGTAAGCCAAATCCCTACTCCTGCCAGTTTTGCCTGCATGAGGTCCTCCAGGTTTAGCATGCTGGCTTTACAGTGGCAGCACAGTCCTGCTCATCATGAGATCACTTTTACACAGCACTGGTACTGTGGACTCTGAGCTCTACCCCTGTAACACCCAAACCTAGCACACAAAGCTCCAGGAATCTCATAAGGAGGAACTGTTTCTTGGGAAGACAGTAATCTATCTCCCAACACTGGAACACGTAGTTTTCAGCCTCCTCCATTTACTTCTAATAACTGGTGGCCACAGAACCACCGCGATAGCAGCAGAACTTTGAAATGGCTTTTACCTTTCCTTGTTAAGTCACATTGGTTGATGGCAGCTGTAGGCATCCTTAGATCTTACTGAGCAAAGTCCTCACTCCTTTCTGGTCCTTTGATGTTTCCAGTCAAAACAAGCAACCCATTCTCAGCACAAATGCATCTTTTATTTGCTGCTAGGGAATGCCTCACCCTCCTCAGTCTTATCTACTTTACTGTCATTAAACCATCTGGGTTCCTATAAGTTTCCATTAATAGTGCCATTCTTCCACTCCTGAAAGTTGCCAGACAGTGGTTTCATGCATGCAGCCCCTTTTGAAATCCTACTGTAAAATTAGAGCTCTTGAAGGGCGAGTGAAATTCTACATCAGTATGAAGCTGCTTTATTGAATCTGTAGAGGATTACTCCTTGCCATTCAAAGAAACATTCAGGTTAC
>VYZR01049181.1:21656-53557 GCA_013400675.1 Oxylabes madagascariensis | reverse complement strand
ATAAAAACTGTGATAAAATTAAAATAGATACACACTTGCCATTCAGTGCAGTGAATATTTCTGCAATGAGTAGTTTTCTGACTGTGACTTCATAAAGCAAATATAGCCCGATTTTAAATACAGAAATAGTAATTTAAACATGAAAATACTAATGCTCGAAGGTGGAATGTGAATAAAAGCCAGGACCTCCAAATTCTGTCCCTTACCCTGCCAAGTCACACAGCTTCAGCTTAAATTTCCTCTCTGTATGTCCCCCTTTCTCCAGCCTGCTCAGACATGTTCTGTTCTGCCCAAGCTCTCACTTAGGTGTCTGCTGTGTGCCTATGGAACGAGCTTCATGGGGCTGTAACCTACCTCAGCTGAAATTACCAAATCCTGATTCCAGGAGACCCATATCATGGGAGCAAAAGCAGGCTGCCACTTCCATACCTTCAGCCCATCCTGCTCAGGCCTGCCTACTCCTCCAAAACAATCTAACCTTTGGGTCTTATCTTCCAGAAAATATCAGTTGTACATAGTATTAAACACAGTACTTACTGTCACGGAGGCCCTCCCAACAGGAAAGAGAAGCAAGCCCATAATTATTCCTCCAGTCTTCTCCAGGCTTCCTAACTCAGCTTCCAAAAAGCAGACTGACTGAACAGGTTGACTCTTCACTCAGAGTATTTTTGGTGCAGTTCTCTTTTCCTTTTCTTATTAGGCAGATGTATTAGCACTAATCTGATTTTATATCAAGATGCCCAATCCAAGATAATCCAAATGAGGCATCTGTCTATCCAATGTTCCTGAGCAGTTCTAAGCCTCTCAAATGCCTGCTCTTTGATGGCACCAACAGAAGAGCTTCCAGCATCCAAGGCACCAGACTTCCATCTTCATATTGCAAACAAAATGTTTGTTTTGTAAGACAGAGCACTTGATCTTTTAAGATCTCTGAACATTCATTGCTCAAAATGTGTGTCTGGAACTCCGATCCCATATTCAAAGCAGTTACTGCAGTGAACCTGTGCATTGGTTATTCAGAGCATGTGACGGACTGCCCTGCAACAGACAAACACAAATCTTTTAGTTCTGCATTTCTAAATGAAACTAGCATGAACTTAACGTGAACTAGCATGAAACTAACATGAACTTAATTCTCTTTTAAAGTCTAACAAAGTACACAACAGACTGTTCTGCACTAAGGAAGGAAAAATTATGAAAATTCAAGGTCAAACCATCTTCTCAACTACAGCAACATAAGACCTGGAGAAAGGCTCTTGTATTCATTAGAGTTACTTCAGTTTTACATTGAAGAACAGAGTGGACTTGGAAAAGTTTATTTTTAAATCCTCTCTTACTAAAATCATCAGATGAAAGGCTGCTGGGAGTATTTTGCAAATAAGCTGTTTGGTTCAGCACTTCTAGAAGCTTTGAGGTATGCGATCAGATTGTAACAACTAATAAGAGACTGATTAGAATTCTCAGCTATTTTGACAACAGCCTTAAAATCCTCCATGTGAAAGTGATGAAATTCTGCTTTTAATTAGAAAATTAATAATTTTATGCTTGTGAACTACTCACAATTTTTGTGCAAATGAGTTCTCAGATTGCTTTGACAGTGTATCAGAAGTAAACTGCTGAAAAAACTGACTGTACTTCAAGACCATAAAACTGCTCAGACTCCTTGTTTTACCTGCAGTGACAGGACTTTTAAAGTAGAATGATTATAGGTTTTGCAGGTTTCTTGTGTAATTGTGTAATTGACAATCTAGGTACTTAACCTAAGGAAACAAACCACAACTTTGCTTAGATTCCAGATCCCTGGCTCTGTAAATTAACCTATCTGCCTTCAAATCCCGATGTCTCAGACAAATTAGCAGAAGGATTACCATAAAGCAAACCCAACTCATTTCAACGATTTGAATTTTCTTAGACTGGTATAAATTTGCTAATTTATATTGAAATCATTGAAATATAGGTTCAACTGTGAAATTAACAGAGAGGCTGATGTTACATCTCAGAATCTATCTACTTATGTGGATTATGATGATACAATGTCTGAATACAAAATAACCCAGGATCAGAACTGAGGATGTTCCAAAACAGACAAAACCCTGCATAAATGCAATATCCTCTGACTGTGCTCTCCCCTTTTAGAGACCTCATCCACCTGTCCTACACGGCTGGCCCCACTCTTTCCTTGACTGTCTCTGAGCAGCCAGTACAGTTTCAGCTTGCTCTCTTGTGGCCAACATTAGAGCTACAATTATCCTGGTGCTATTCCCCTCCAAGAACCTCTGTGACCGGTTCTTCTAAAGCATGACAAGTTTCCTCAGCTTACAGTCACTTACTGAACCTCATAAACAACTCAGACTTGAACCCACAACCGATTATGGTGGTTTAACATGTTACCAAGTGTCAGCTGAGAGATACAGAACCGACTACATCTGGATTTCCAGCCCGCAGCAAGAAACATGGAAACTTTGAGGCTGCTAAGCCTCCCAGGCAGCATCAGTCCTACCCTGTGCCTCTCACAGCTGTAAAATCCTCTTGCACAAAGGTCCTGCCAACATCATGAACAGAAGTCTTCAAGACTTGACAGTGTTGTCACAAGGATGGCCTCCCCTCTTCAGCGTGATTTTAATATCAGCATTTTGGAGCTTGAGCTTGGTCATTTAAAGGTTACTGTTTTGGCCATGCATTTGCTAACAGGTGACAGCAACTTCAAAGACTTTCTGCCATTAGCAACTACTTCTGGTTTTTAGCTGTTTACATGACTTTTTGGGTAATATCTGCTATTTTCTATATTTTTAAAGATGCCAAATACTGAAAAGGCAAGGGCTTTAAAAGACTGACTATTCCTTGACACTCTATTAATATTGTGTCAGGCATTATTAACCTCCAGAAATAGTTTTATGCTAGTAAAAAGAAACATAGTTTTGAGCACCGGAGCTAGCCCAAGTGCACAGACACAAGCACGGTGACCTGAGATGTCACTGAATGGCATTGCCCACTTAGCTGTCAGCCAGATGAGCTCTGAGTGCCCTCCCCAGCTCTCAGGAATAACAGCGCAGGCACATGGCAGCTCCAGAAATGAGCTGCAATGGAGATGACACCGCTCTGCACAGGGAGTGAAAAGGTGCCAACCTTTTCCTTTGCTGAGCTGCAAACACAGCTGCTCCTATTGTGGGTATGACTGAAATTTCAGGAGTGACCTCGTCACAGGAATTCATTCATTTTTAAAAGGACCTATCAAAAGTCCACTCCATATCAGTAGAAGAATCATCAATTTGTGGTAAGACCAGAAGTTAAAACCATTCCACATTTGCTATTATGCCTCAAAACCATTATCATCAGTCTTCTGAAACAATCAATAACACTGAGCGATGGATTTTTGATTAAGAAACATTAACTGCATTTATTACTGAACATTAAAAAGATAATCAGTACAGAAATTATACTTTGACTACTGGGTTACTTGATCATCAACCTTTGTAACATACGAACAACAAATAAAACACTTGGGCAGCGGAGGGTTGGGAGTTACTCAGATTAAACAAATTACTCAACAGAACAACAGCGACAAGCTACAAAGCACACTGAGCAATAGCACCAAAACTGATCTGTGTGACCCAGATACGTGGATTTCTTCTAGAATTCAAAGGACAAGCCCCAGAACCACTCCATGCCCTGGGCAACAACTCCCCAGCAGCTTCAGCTGCTCTGCTTTGGGACTGCCAGAATCACAGCAGCAGTGTGCACTGCAGAGAAAAACAGATCAGCTCCCTCACCTGTCCCACCACGCTGCCCCACACGAAGCCATGGTGAGGCAAGGCTGGAGGCACAAGTGTGTGCTTCAAGGTGGAGGGAAGAGCAAGACTGACCTTTTAGGAAAGTGTAACCTCGGTTTCTTTTTCTGTTAAAAGCAAATAAGCACAACCTTTGCAAGTTAGTGTATTGCCAGCTATTCTTATAGCCAAATTGTCTTTGTTCAGCCTTCTACTGGGAGCCAAAATCCTTATTTTTCCTATAACACTGTCAAAAATTTTGATCAACGTCACAGGCATTCCAACCAAGCTCATGGATCCAACCAAAGTGCAATCTTACTCACAAACTCTAAGTATTATCAAAATATATAATATGTATGATTATGTGAGATTAAAGTCAACACTCCATCCTCTCTACTAAAGTTGCAAATATTTCAAATGGTTCATGAAGATTTGAACTATATTAGCACTGCAGCCAGCACCACAAGGACTACAAGTGGGAAAGAAATCTCATAAAATCCTACAACTGAGCAATCAGTAGCAGTCTCTAAGTTTGGATTACTTGAATGTTTAGAATAATTATACAATGTTTAAAATGAAGGAAGGGAATAAAAATGAGATGATGTGCTTATAAAGACAGACACATGCATCACTGTGACTTATCTGCAGTCGAATGGAAGAGACAGAGAAATGTTAAGATCATCTTAGGTGGATGGTCTTAAACATCCATCTTGTATAACAATAAAATCATAGACTCCTAGAATGGTTCGGGTTGGAAGGGACCTTAAAGATCATCTCGTTTCAACCCCCTGCCATGGGCAGGGACTAGACCAGGTGTCTCAGAACCTTGTACAACCTGGCTTTGAACACTTGCAAGGATGGAGCTGCCACAGCTTCTCTGGGCAACTTGTGCGTGTGTCTCACATCCTCCGTGTAAACAATTTCCATCAAGTATCTCATCGAAACCCGCCCTGTGTTCGAGTCCGTTCCCCCGGCCCTGTCACTGCATGCCCCTCTAAAAATCCCTCTCTATCCTTCTTGTAGAAACATGTCCTAAAAGTGAACATAATGAAACATATGATCCTGATACCTGTAAATAGTGTATGTAAATAGTGTATCTCTTGAGGAATACCTTTAAGCAAACCGCTTAAAGGGGATTGAGCCCGCTGCCCAACAGCAGCCCGGGGTCACACCACACCAAGCCGCTCCTTTCGTTTTCCGGGTGTTCCTACACACTCCACAAGGAGCACAGTTTCCAAGCCTCATTCCAAGCATCTTCTCCGCCTTGGGTCTGTCCCGATGCCCTCCGAGACACGGCTCCCCGGAACCCCGTCCTGCCCGGGACGGGCCGGCGCAGCCCCGCCTTCCCCCGGCCGGGGGCGCCAGCCCCCTCAGCATTCGCGCCGTTCGCCCCGCGCCCCCGCGCGTGCTCTGCCGCGCCTGCTGATTGGTGCCGCGACAGGAGCATGCTCTGCTGCGCCTGCTGATTGGTGCCGCGACAGGAGCATGCTCTGCTGCGCCTGCTGATTGGTGCCGCGACAGGCGCGTGCTCGGCCGCGCCTGCTTATTGGTGGTGTTCTGCGCGGCCCCGCCTGCGCGCCTGCGCTCTGGAGCGCCTGGCCGCCGTGGCTGTTGGGGGGAAGGCGCGGGGCGGTGGCTGCGGTCGGTGCAGCGCCTGGTGCCCGGTGCCCGGCGGGGCGATGTCGGGCCGCCCGCCGCGGCAGGAAGATGGGGAGGGCGCAGAGCTGCGCCGCAAGGAGGAGCTGAGCCGGCGGGTGAGCAGGGGCGGCCCCGTGCCGGGGTCCGGGCCGAGGCGCGGGCGGCCCCCGGAGCCTGTGAGGAAGAAGAGGGCGGGCGCTGTCAGGGACCGAGGCTCCTGTGCCCGGGTTTGCGCCCTCGGGCCCCTAGAGCGTCCTGCATTTAGCGAGCCCGTGTTGCTTCGCTGCTAGCTCGCTTGTCAGATTGGTGTTTTGGGCCTTATTGCTTCAAGTTGAGCTTGAAATGTCAAGTGAGGCGCAGCGAGGTTTTTCTCACAGAATCACAGAATATCGTGAGTTTCAAGAGAACCCCAGTGATTGAGTCTAACTCCTGCGCTGCACAGGACACCCCAAGAATCATACCATGTGCCTGAACGCGTTATCCAAAAGCTGTTTGAACTCTGTCAGGCTGGTGCTGTGACCACTTTCCCTGGGGAGTTCAGTGCCCAGTCGCCCTCTGGGTGAAGAACCTTTTCCTGGTGTCCAGCCTGAACATCCCCTGACCCAGCTCCAGGCCGTTCCCTGTGATACTGTCACTGGTCACCTGGGAGAAGAGATCAGTGTGTGTCTGCCCCTGCACTTCCTCTCGGAAGGAACTTGTAGACTGCTGTGAGGCTTCCCCTCAGTCTCCTCCAGGCTGGACAAACCAAGTACCCTCACCCGCTTCTCATATGGCTTCCTTCTAGTACCTTGTTCAGCTTTATCTGCCCAAAATATCCCAAGGGATTTCAGCCGTGGAGGCTGGTGCTTCTGGCGTATCCGCTCCCTCTTCCCTGATGCCCAAAGCTTTGTTCAGTATGCAATCTGCCACTCCAAAAACCTTCCAGTATCCCAGTGGGGCCTACAGGGAAGCCAGAGAAAGGCCTCTTCGTCAGGAACTGTACTGATAAGACAAGGAGTAATGTGTACAAATTGAAAGAGGGCAAATTTGGGTTAGTTACTAGGCAGAAATTCTTTGCTGTGAGAATGGTGAGGCACTGGCACAGGTTGTCCCGAGAAGCTGTGGATGCCCCAACCCTGGAAGTGTTCAAGGCCGGGTTAGATAAGGTTTGGAGCAGCCTGGGATAGTGGGATGTGTCCCTGCCCATGGCAGGGGGCAGGCTGGGACTAGATGATCTTTAAAGTCCCTTCCAACCCCTTGACATTACGTGATTATATGAAAAAATTACTTCTGCATGGCCATGTTGTATAGACAGTGATGTTTTTGATTGCCTGGAAGCTGCAAAGCTGGGACATTACAGAGCTACAGGTTGTCACTTCTGTTGTGCCTAAGTGGCTGGTTTAGTCCATAGCAGAGGATGGCTCTGCTGCTTTGCCTTGTTGGTGTTGTAGGTACAATGAGATTGATGTAGCTGCTGGAAGAGTTGTACTTTCAGTGGGCCATATTTCAGTTTGGCTGACCTCCCTCTGTGGCAGCTTCCTACTGTTGCACCAGTTCCAGGAGACACAAAGGAAGAGCAGAGAAACCCGTGTTGTTTGCTTCTAACAAAAAGCATTGTGCCCTCTGAACGGATTTTGTTTCAGTTTTTGGCTTTTGCAGCAGTCCTTCTGATTACTCTTCAGTGTTCACAGCTGCCATTGTAAAAGAAAATGAGAGTATCTGCCACATCTATCATTGCAGAACACAGTGATAAATCTCACTAAGGAAGATAATGTAAAAATCCAGAGCAATAGAAAGGCTCCCATTGATCCTAATACAGTTCTAGAGTATTTGGATTTTCATTAATTTCATTTTGAATCTGGAGCATACCTGTAATTATAAAGTGTATTCTTGATATTATGCTAATTTTTTTTTAAAGTTATTTGATGTTGTATTAGTTGTGTACATATTCTCTTCTGAGGGGAAAAAATGTGCTCTCTGATTATAAATAGCTGTAGGTACTCTGGCTTCCCAGAGGCTTTTGAGGGTAGGAGAAATACCAATGCATGCAAAATAGCCTGTTTCTAGAGAAATTAAGTGTGTAATTTTTATACTTACTTTGTCTTCAGTGATTCATTTGCAGAACAGCAGCTATACATGCACTAGGATTATAATATGATGTCTTGTTTTTATCATTAAATTCAAATGCATCTTTTGCCTTTCAGATTAAAGAGCAGAAGGTTGTAGTCGATGAGCTTTCTAATTTGAAGAAGAACCGGGTAAGGTTTTACAAATTTGCTTTTAACTATTTGATTTTAGCAGAGAAATAAGCATAGAGACAAGAGGGGCAAAAAAATCAGAGCATGCTGTCTTTAATTGGTTGTAATACAAATTTTAATAAACATGTGGCCTGCTGTGCTCAGGATAGTTTGTCCTGCA
The DNA here is from genome assembly GCA_013400675.1 of Oxylabes madagascariensis. Lineage (NCBI taxonomy): Eukaryota > Metazoa > Chordata > Aves > Passeriformes > Timaliidae > Oxylabes > Oxylabes madagascariensis. The sequence continues at coordinate 45,755 of VYZR01049181.1, read as the reverse complement.
AATTATTTGATTATGTATACTTGTGCGGTGTTGGAGTTTTTTGCTTTTTTTATGTGTTAGTTCATTAAGATGTTTGAGTCGATCGCAGGGATTCATGAGGCATTACTTTTTCTGTGCATTTGTTTAAAATAGAATGTGATCCCTTGTGGATGAGAAAAAGAGAAATTCAGAATTGTCTTAGGTTGAGCATTAAATGCTTTTGATGGTACAGCATTAGAATGCTGGTGTTGGCAGGGCAGAACTTACTCCTTCACTTTTATACCAGGAGTGTCTCTTTGGACCCACACCAGCTTCTGCTGCAGTGTGGTTCCAGAATCTGCTGCTTTGACTTAATACGTGTGGGTTTTGTTTTACAGAACGTTTATAAGCAGCAACCCAATAGCAACATATTCTTCCTTGCAGACCGGACAGAAATGCTGTCTCAGAGCAAAAGTAAGTTTGCAGTGTAAAATTATCTCAAATAGTTAATATTTAAAAGCTGTATTTGTAGCTGATTTCAAAGGTATATTAAAATGAGAAAATTGCAGCTGTGTGTCAAATACAAAGTAATAGGAGAATGGATAATAGAGGTGACGATGGAATAAGCATTAAAAGAGCATAAATTTAGAAGTATAAATTTAATTTTCTGGAGTGAACAATTGCTACTTCTCTTTGCTTTGATTTGGGTTAATAGCTCTGCCATTTTAATTGTCAGTTTCCTTTTCTTACTACAAATGTTGAAGTCATACTGATTACATAGGCAGGAGTTGGCCATTCCCCATTGCACTGTGGTTTTCTTCAGAAAAAAAAATCATCTTTGTAAAAATAAAGAGGAATATGCTACAGCAAGCTTATATAGCTTGTGTTAGTAATGATGGAACACAAGCATACCACTTAGCTTAATTAGTGTTTTATGTTTATCACTTTAATTGAACAAGTGGCTGGAATTACTGATTTCGTAGATATACTCTTAAACTTACCTATGCATAAACTTTCCTGTTTATGAAACTGATTACTTGTGTAATTTCCTCTTGCACAGATACATTAGATGAATTAAAGAAGGCACATCAGGAGCTGGAAAATTCAGAAAAGGCTAAAATCAAGAAGTAGTTCATGTGAATTCCCCGTTGCAATGTGTGGTATTTGCTGTGTTGTTACCCTGTGCAGCCAGCGTGCAATTCATGATTTCCTCAGTGAAGACATCCTCTGCCATCTGAGAAGAAGAGGACCAGACAGTAGCCAACAGTTGATAAAAACTGTGTCTGATCTCTCTTATGAATGTCTATTTTCAGGCCATGTACTTCACTTGAGGGGACTGGTGACTCCTCAGCCTCTGGAAGATGCCAATAACAATGTTTTTCTTTGGAATGGAGAAATTTTCAGTGGAGTGCATGTAGCAAATCAAGAGAATGATACTGAAGTAATGTTTCATCATCTGGCTTTGTGCAGCAGTGAAATGGACATTTTGTCACTCTTCTCATCACTTCGGGGTCCCTGGTCTTTTATTTATTATGAAGCACCCAGACACAGTTTATGGTTTGGCAGAGATTACTTTGGTCGTCGCAGTTTGCTTTGGCAGTTCAGTAAGGAGGCTGACAGCGCTTTCTGTCTCACATCCGTAAGTGGTTGTTCTGAATCAGGCAGCCAATGGCAAGAAGTCCCAGCATCTGGAATTTTCAAAATTGATCTCAAAGCTTGTGCAACAACTAAATCTTTATCTTTAACATTGTTTCCATGGAAGTACAGCTGCAGAGAGAAAGCAGTAGAAGAAACATGCATTGATGTTATTGACCAAATGTCAAAAGACTTGCCAAACCACGTACGTCTCATGGTGAATGAATCAAAGCTGTATCTTACAGCACCAGTTATCCCCTTAAATAAAACAGTTTCTAAAGCTTCAAGTGTATGTCCAGGCTCTAGTTTTAGCAACATTAACTGTGTGGTTTCTGTAGAAACCCTTCAAGAATTTCTTGCAGAGGAACACAAGAAAAAATTAGCCTGTCAATTCATAGATGTTTTAAATGAAGCAGTCAAGAGACGAGTCCTGTGTCTCTTTAGAGATCCAGATCAGAAAACAAGAGAAGTTCCAAGCATGTCTCATAAGAATGCACATGTTGCAGTGCTCTTTTCTGGAGGCATTGATTCTATGGTTATTGCAGCCCTGGCTGATAAACATGTGCCTTTGGAGGAGCCAATTGATCTTCTCAATGTAGCCTTCATGATGAAAGAGCAAGCTAAGCACAGGGGTACCACTAAAAGACATACCAGCCGTGAAGTACAGCTTGATTTGCTTTGTCCTCAAGAAAGCTGTCATGATCTTCATGCTGACGCTGGTGCTCATGTATCTGGCTTTGATGTTCCTGACAGAATCACTGGTAGGGCAGGACTGAAGGAATTAGAAGCCATTAACCCTTCAAGAACCTGGAACTTTGTGGAAATTAATGTTACACTAGAGGAATTGAAAAAAATGAGAAAACAACGTATTAATTACTTAATCTATCCACTAGATACAGTCTTGGATGACAGTATTGGCTGTGCCATTTGGTTTGCTTCCAGAGGAGAGGGTTTCATTAGTAACCAAGGAGAACTGACACCATATAATAATCCTGCAAAGGTACTGTTTTGTTTTATTTTGTTTTGTTTTCTGCCTTGTGTTTGCCTTCTGAATGTAAAAAAAGTTGATTCAGAAATCAGCTGGAATCTTTGCTATTCATAAGGCTTCTCAAATGCAGTGTCAGAATGTAGAATATTCTATATTTGTGTAATTCTAGAGTTAAAAATCACAGTTCTTTTGTCATGTAATGTGCATGGATTTTCAGTGGACTTGGATATGTAATAATATGAGGAGGAAAAAAATAACCAACATCTGTAATTTTCTTATTCTGATTTCTCACTTCTCTGTTCCTGATGGTTTGTGTAGGGAAGAATGAACTGTTTAATTTCAGCTGTTGAAGGCACAGTAATGGGCCAGATGCAATAGTGTCATTTCTCTTGATAAAACATTTTACTGTACTTACTGAGTGTGTAAACCATTTTTACTTTGTGTGATGTAGTTCTTACTAACCCAGTAGCTGGTAAATGAATAGTACTCTGGGTGTACATTCATGTAACTACAACATATGACATAATCTTTGGTAATAAAGACTAGTGTTTAACAAATGCTGTTATCAGAGAAACTAACAAAGACATTCTCCAAATATACTGGTGTATTTGTGATACATATGGCATTATTTTGACATTTTTTTCCTTGCTCCACTAGCAATGTTTGTGTGTACTTTAAGGTCTGATTGTGAACGTAATTCAAGTTACCAGTGACTTTACTGGGAATTGTTTCAGGCTTTGTAAATGTGTAAGGCACAGCCCATCCTGATAGGTAATATCTTCAGAAGATGTGTATTGAAATTTTACTCCTGAAGATGTAGTTAAACATCTGAGGTCTGTTACATATTAACTTGCATAGATGCTAAAATATCTTATAATCTGTTTCCTCAGGTTGTGCTTACAGGAATTGGAGCAGATGAGCAGCTTGCTGGGTATTCTCGACATCGTGTTTGCTTCAGAAAAGATGGCTTAGAAGGTCTTAATGAAGAACTTGAAATGGAGTTAGGTCGCATTTCTTCTCGAAATCTTGGTAGAGATGACAGGATCATCGGTGATCACGGAAAAGAAGCCAGGTATTACTGTTTTAACATGGAGCAAAACTGGTTTTGCTGGTTAGATGCAGTTTTTAACAACCCTAACAAAATCTTAATTGAAACTTCTGTGTTTTATTGTCTCTAGTTCTGCTGCAGTTTTGTTAATGTGTACTGTGTTGTGCAGTTTTTGGTTTTTTAAAAAAGTGGTCTGTGGTATATTGTTTTTTACTTAAGGAAATTTAGCAACTTGATTTCCATCTAGAAGTTTTAAGAAGCAGCAACAGATGTTGAAATAGGCAAATTTCAGCTGGTTTTATCATTTTAAGCTAAACAGTCTTTTGCACAATTTTGAAGTGTTCTGGTGTGACCTTTGGGGAGTGTCTCTGGGGAATGACAGTGTAACAGAAGCTGTGTATTCCTATCCATGCAGTAAAGGCATAGTCAATATCCACCACATTTCCTGGCAGTTAAGTCTGAAGAGTTGAAGAATCATTCTTTTTGTGTCTACTGCCTCCATGCTACCATCAACTTGAAAAAAATTCCTTGGTTGTTGTCCCGGAGCAGAGGCCACTCATGTGCATGAAAGGTTTTTTCATGTGATCTTCATGCCAGTGTTTTTCCAAATCTGTTCTTAGTTGCACATTTCAGCTCAGCACAATAACAGCTGCAGTGGTGGATGTGCAGTGCTCTTAACCATGCACATGATTAGGTATGAACGCCTGAAATTCGAAATGATACCAGCATTTGTTGTGTAAACCTTTTTGTTTCAAAGTTACAGTGTGGTTTCACATGGTCTTTGCATGTGGTAAAGGGGAAAACCAAGACTATTCCAATGGAAGTTTTAAAGGGCCTTTCCCCACATCAATCTCTTTCAGGTTTCCTTTTCTTGATGAAGATGTTGTTTCATTCCTCAATTCTCTGCCCGTCTCAGAAAAAGCTGATTTGACTTTACCTCGAGGAGTTGGCGAGAAACTGATTCTGCGCCTTGCAGCCAAGGAGCTGGGCCTGACAGCCTCAACTGTTTTGCCAAAAAGGGCGGTACAGTTTGGATCTCGGATTGCAAAACTAGAGAGCAGCAGTGAAAAAGCATCTGACACATGCAGCAGACTGAAGTTACTTTCAGTAGATGAATTATAGAGCTGTATCTTGAGATGTTGCACTTAGTCTATAAGCAAACTCAGTAAATCTTTTGAGTTTTCTTAGAACGTTTGGTCTGGGTTTTTTTACACACTTGGACATAATCATTAGTGATCAGAGTTGTACATGTGTACGTGTATGAGGAACTCTATGAATGCATCCTGCGCTTTTAAGGTTTTTTTGTTTTACTACTGAAAATGCTTAATTTGGCATAGTAACTGGAATCACTTTGGTGATAGCAACACAGCATTTATTTCTCCGACGGGTGATTTTCAACACTTCTAATCCAAGTATTGTCACTAAACATAAGAGCATTGAAACCATTTTCATTGAACAATTTATAGTTGCATTTTTTTTATTAAGTTACTTTTTAAGATGCTAACCATCGTATCTTTTTTAAATTTGGCACCTTGATGGAATCTTCTTCGACTCTTTTTGAAATATCAATTCCCAGGGGAGCTCTAGAAAACAAAATTATTTATTTGTTAAAAATTAACATCGTCATTGCCATATCACATAGACCTTTTCTACAATTAGCACGAGAGTCAAAGTATTTTGGTACATTCCCTGCACTTCTAAGACTCCTATTAAAATAGCCTACCCGAAGCTGTACCTGGAAACATCTTTACAATGAGGAAATATTTGCATTTGTAGCCATTCCAAACTCTTAGAAACACAGTTCTGATTTCAAAGCCATCTTCTGGGGTTGTTGTTTTATTTAGATTGTGATTTTAGTTGATAATTCATCTTATATCTTGCTGACGAATGCAAAACACACTAGAGATTCACAGATATCTCCTATGGTAATCTTAAATAATGTATTGTCTACAGCAAGTAAAACTTAAGGGGTTTTTCACTGAAATATATACAGCAAATAATTTCTGAAGTAGAGTATTTTATAATTTTTCACGTGAAAACTGTAACGCAATTTTTTTTGTATTGAGACCATCCAAGTCTGTTTTTCTGAAAAGGGAAAAAAAACCTGAAAAAAATCCAAAATTTGAGACCAGTTGGTACTTTTGAAATATCTGCATTTTGTTTGGCCTTAAGCCTAACAGCTACACAATCGTAGTAGGAAAACACATAGAACTGCTGTGATGTATGGTGAATTAAGTTTCTGAGCCAAAAGAAACATAAATGCCAGCCACGTTCGTTTTTATTTAAAACTGCCTTAAGTAACTTAAAATTTGTACATGTTGCAGAGAGACTCCTCAACAGCTTGTGCCTCTTTTTCATGTGACCTCCTCCCTCTTCTCTGCCCACAGTGAGCAGTGAGGAAAGAGACTGGGAATGTCACTTACCTTGGCTCGTAGCGGATGCCAGCAGTACTGTGTAGAACCCCCAGTCCTGCACGTAACCTTTCAATGCCATTCCTGAGCAACAAAAGCAATGACATAAAAATGTGTGTCACAACTCTGCATGTGAGCACATCCTTCACTCAGCACGAAAAGAGGTTCTTGACTCTCACGCCAACTTTGCATGTGCTCCTGCAATGTTGTTTAAAGATAACAACTCTTACCATGCAATCATAACACCATTATCAGTGCAGAGTCTTGGAGGAGGACACAGTAAAGCAAAACCATTTGCATCTGCCAGATTCTGTAGAGCTTTTCGGATATACTGATTACTTGCAACTCCTCCTGATACAACCTGACAGCATTTCAAAAAGAAAAAAAGGCATTAACTCAAAAGTACTGATGGGTCACGCGCAACTAGCATCATGTTTATAAAAGGGTTATCAGTTGAAATTCTAAAGACAGCAATAAATGCTGCATTTGAAGACTAAAACATACCAGAAAAGAGTAATATTAAGTGAGCTTATTATGCAAAAAGCCATTCCTGAAGCACATCAGTCTAACGGAAGGTGTCCCTGCCCATGGCAGGAGGGTTAGAACTGAATGATCTTTAAGGTCCTTTCCAAGCTAAACCAGTCTATGGTTGTACTGTAACTAGAACTGCCATCAAGTATTGGGCAGCATGAGGTCAGGTTGTTACGGGAGGTTAGATTAGATTGTAAGAAAATCTCTCTCTAGCTTAAAACCCAGCTAAATATTTATATGACCATTACTTCAATATTGTTGGTATTTTAAGAATATAATACATACTTCCTCGTATGTCAAGGCAGAAAGTAAAACAAGGCATCTGCATCTTCAAATCATGTTATAGAGTCAGATATAAAAAGGAAAAAGAAGTAGACCCACCAAAGAGGCATTTTTTGATGGTAATATGCTGTTTTTGATGCAGAAGAGCATGGCTCGATATGTCCTCTGGATAATATGAACAGCCACTGCATGCTGTACGGCAGCAGCAACATCCTTAACACAGGACAGGATCTCACCTTCCTGAATACCTATAAAAGTATATCATCAAAGGGGGTTCCTGAGTGTAGGTCATCAAAAGCTCAGCTTGTATCTGACTCCCTAAAAATACCTTCTTCTTTCTCTTTCTGCACAATGGCATTATTGACAAGGTTTTGAAGTCCGGAGAAAGAGAAGTCACAGTTCCGATAGTGCTGCATGGGCAGTCGGAAGGTGAGCAGTTCCTGGTTCCCAGTCTGAGCCAAGTGCTCTATGGCCTTTCCCCCAGCCATGCTGTGGCATTCTGGGTGCTTTCTCAGAGACAGTCTTCGTGCCACCTAAGGAGATGACAAACAGCAGGCTTGGAATCAGCTCCTCCTGTATCACTGTCCATGGAGTAAAATGTGACACCGAAAAAATCCAATCCAACGTGAAATTACAAACAGGGCATGGTAAGGGTAAGACATAACACCAGCCTAGCAGGATATTTTTTTTCCTTGTATTTAGAAATGCAATTCTAGAACAATCTGGGCAAACGTAAGGATCAACAAATTTTGCAGGAAATATTAATTACTCCATTTTTCAGCTATAGGAAGCATACACGGACTGCCATACTGTGTTACCAGATACACAGGAACAAAGTTGGTTTCAACTTTTGAAAATCCCCTGACTCCATGCACTCCCCCAATTTTTTAATCAATATGCACAAATACTGTTTAAAAACAGTGTCTGAGAACAAAGCCATATGTGACCAATTTTACAGACTGCACTCAGGGACCCAGAAAACTTAAGATCCTGAAGGCCAAACCATGCTTTTCAAACTCTAAAAACTAAAATTAGTACGAAATGTTTTAACATGCACTGTTTTTAACCTGACAGCGTAATAATACCTCTATAAAATACCTCTGTAAATCTTCTCTAATTAATACAACTTCTTTGTATAATCAGTGTCAATGAAACATCCAACACCAGTTATGTTGCCTGTTTGCTAAAATATAATTAACATACATACATTACAATTGATGTTTTGTGTACATTTTTAACAGCCTTTCGTATCTTAAATTTATGGCATTTCAAAATAGAAAAAAAGTTACATAAGACTTGTATTGCATTGAATTGCTGTCCTCAGGCTGACGATGCTACTACCATTATGTAGTGTAAATGCAATAAAAAGAAGAGAACACCTAACGAAAGGCAAGGAAAGGAAATACTACCTTATCCAGCATGTCACCCGGTGCAATGTCGATGGACTGTCCAAGCAGGAGGAAATCTGAAACTCCTCGTGCTACTGCCAAGAGACAGTGGCCTCCAGAGATTAGGAGAACTAAGAAGGGAAATTCCAGGTGATGTGTGAGCCTGATGGTCAGTGCGTGAGCCTCCATGTGATGGATGGGGATGAAGGGCTTCTGGTGCCTGCTGACCAAGCTCAGGCTGTACTGCAGCCCCACGCCAAGGCTCAGGGCGAGCCCGGGTTTCACTGTGGTCGCCACAGCCGCGAGCTCGGCCACAGAAACGCCGCTGGCACGAAGGGCCTCTTGAACGACTTGCTCGATGTTTTCTCTGTGAAGCTGCTGTGCCACCACAGGAATTATTCCACCTGCTCTATAGAACCAAGGAATTACAATGCATTGGTAGCTCATAGCAGATAGAATGCCATAAAAATAGTTTTCAGGCACCTCTTAACCTTGTCGTATCCTGCCTGTTTCCTCAGGGCGTTCTCAAATGCCTTGTTTAGTGTCAAGGGCACTGAAGAGAGCATAATTATCAGTGCAAGGCCAGAAAAGGATGTAACTTGCTCTTTTTTTGGTACAGATGCTTTTTAAATGTATCTCAACACTGTTCCAAAACATAGTAACTTAATATTCACAACTCCTCACTTGTCAGCTCATGTTCTTAACCACCAATGCCTATATTTGATTAATTTTCTCTTTAAAAAGTCAAGATATTCGGTGATTTTAACAGTAGCAATGATTTCATCTTTTATTCAAGCTAGAGAAATAATCTGTTTCTCTTTGAAAGAAAATACTGGAGGAAACTCGTTAAATGCATGGCATTTCTTTCCTCTCCCTTAGTACTATCTCAGGCAGTTTATGTTGTGGCCCAAGTGATACATCTTCACATCTACCCACCACTTACTGAGTTTTATGGAGCAGGGAAGACTTTTATGCGCATGATATTATAAGTAACAATAACAATAACAATAAAATCGTTACTAAGGCAGAAGCCTTGACAGAAGCCTGTTCTTACTGTAAATGAACTTCCTTCTGACAGTGCAGTGCTTCTCCCAGAACACAGCCAGCTTCATCCACCACAGCAGCGCCGGTGTCGTCACAGCTCGTCTCTATTCCCAAAACCAGTCTGCCAAAACGCTGCTTTCCAGAGCGAGCAGAACTGTTCCTCAGCCACGCAGCTCGGCCGTGCTTAATCGACTGCAAAACGCTTTTGGCAACGCTGTTCATGGTTCATAATCTACCTGGTGGTTATGTCTAGAAGAGAACTGTATAGTTTATTATTACTGGAGGGTTGTCGAGTTTTTCAAGGGATCTTCTGAAGAGCTTTTAAAGTCACGAATGGCCACACGCGACATTTAAGACCCTAAGAAAAAAAGAGCCGGGAGGTAACGTCTTGTTTTACCTGGATTACGTGCGAAGAGAGTTCCTCACCACGCTGGCTGGTGGTGCCTCTTGCAGCCCTACGAGAGGTCGCAGCCCGCCCGTGGCCGGCGGCAGGGGCGCCCGGGGAGAGTGCGGGCAGGGCAGGCAGGGCCGCTCCGCCGCCTCACGGGCTCGGCCGCATCTCCGCGGGTCCCCGTCCCGCCCCGGCCGGGGGCAGCGGCGGCCGGAACCCGCGGCCTCCGCCTCATCTTTCCCGGTCGCGATCTGTCGCGATCTGTCCCCGGCCCCGCCCCGCGCAGCCGCCGTGAGGGAGAGCGGCCGGGAGCCGGAGCCCGCCCCAGCGCTCCGCCAGCCCCGCGCTGCGTCCGGCCGCCCCTCCGCACCCCGGCCACAAATCCGGGCCGTGCCTTGCGGCCCCTGCCCCTCGGCAGCGACTCTCAAAGCCTTGTGATGGCCACTGTTTAAAAATCCGCCAGTTACCGCTTTCCGTGCAAACGACACACAGAATTATTTCCAGTTGCGAAAGAAAATTCATAACTCGTTGCCCTTTTTTTTTAACAGCATCTTTATCGATAAAGTAAGTAGCCAGAAAATTACTGTAGCAAAAAAATAAGTAGACCGCTGTGGCTTGTCTTTTTATATTTTTAATTTTTTTTTTCCAGCTCACTGGCTGTCACTGCAACCAAAATGTAAATCAAGTCTTAAATGGAGACTTCTGTTAAATCTGAGCTGGTTTTGGCTGGCAGACAAACAGCAGACTTCAGAATTCATCCTTTTTCCAAAACAGAAAATGAGTGCTCAGAGCAGTAGATGTACCTCCTTCGCTCTAATTCCAGAGTTGATAATATACAAGATTACCCCGTACTACACAGTACCCCTAAAACACAGCATTCCTCCACATTTCCAAGACATGCAAGTTATCTATACCTTTTTCTGCAAAAGCGCAGTTATTCCATGTGATTTGCCTACTCACCTACTTCTAGTTCAGCTTTTATTCTAGCTTACAACCTACACAGCTTCCCTTACGTGTTCTGACACTTGCTCTGTAGCAGAGCAGCTTCTCCCATGATAGCAGGCAACCCTTTCCCCACCACCTCGCAGGCCTCTCGGCTACTGAAAAATAACCCATCAGTGAGTATCAGAGAAAACAGTCAAAAATCCACACCTAAAAAGAAATTGCAATTTTTCAGGATGTCCCATTTACACATAGAAAAGTCAGTATCCTGGTAAGCAAAATGAAATAAACACAACAGTAGCAACTTGTAAAAGCCTACATAAACTGAGCTATCGAGTTTGCGTGGAAATCCCCTGAGCTGGCAGTTAAGGACTTTCTTCAGTCATTGTGACAAAAAAAAAAAATTAAAAACAATCACAAGAACAGAGAAGGCAGGAACTATACCATCAATTTATGCTTGCTGTCACTTACTGTGGGACAAACTTCTACAATGCAAAACCAAGCACAACCACTTTACAATCCATTACAGCAGAAACTACCTAATTTCTCTTAATCTAGGAATGTGGCCTCGCCAGTCCTTGGCATCGAGGATTCTGGATTTCTATGTAAAGTTACAACCTGCATTATGGATGATGGGTATTTGTGAAACTCTGCTTTCCATTTCAGCTGTTGCTTGCACCTTCCTTACAAGCCACTTGCATCAGCCACACGTTCAGTCTTACTGGGGATTAGCCTTTAGAGCTGGGCCTGCCCAGTTCTTCATAGAAATCTTTCTTTTACACATTTCCAATCCACACTGAAGTATCTGAAAGCATCTTCTTATGAAGTCGATTTTCATCCCAGACAATGCTGCAGGAAGCAGGAATTGTATCTCAGACATAAAAGCATCTCTCCCTGACTACGGTGAGATTCTCAGCAGAGCAGACTACTCGTTTCCTTCACCTGGGGAGCAGCAGTAGCCACGTCAGGGGCAGCCAGTGTTGAACCTTCTGCTTAATATTTGTTGATGCCAAAGATTCGAACCCCATGCAACTGTGGCAGCTTGGGGATAAGCACGGTCAGGAGAGAGGCTGTGTTGAGGATAAAGTGTGTTGGATCATACTTTGTATAGAAACTCGTCAGGAAGTACCTGCAGGAGAAAAGGGAGCAAGCTTAGCTGATGGCAGCCTTGTCTAAAACACATACGAAGCATAGTTGAAAGAAGTGCTTTAGTCATTAGTAAGGTTTTACTGGCTAACATCTATATCAGTATTAAATATCTCACCTGAAGTTCTAGAGTATCTACAGCAAAATTATGGTCTAAGTCTCATCTTTGTATACCTCTCAAGGTGCTAAAAAGCAACTCTTAGTCTATTGTTTTCTTCTAGCACTTCTCCCCACCTTGAGGAGTTATATATTTTTTCTCAGTTTCTGTCCTTTATGAGCCAACTTTCTAAACATCATACAGGATCTTCCCTGCTCTCTCACTCTGCCATGTAAGTGGACATGTAAACTTTCTTTGGGGACAAACAGAAAGACTTTCAGAGTCAGATATTAAATATGTATCTGATTTTTCTTAGTTACACAACCACACTTTTGTCTACAGAGACAGGTGTATAGAACTCCTAAGCCATTTGCATAGTGTAAATAGAAGACAATATGTACAAAGCAAAACTGACACCAGATCCCATTCATTGAGGACTGACACATTTCTAGCTCACAAGTTGCAAAATGGTTAATAAATGCTGTCACAAAAGCAATTAGTTTAGATTTTCAATATTTATGACTTCACAATCTCTTAAAGAACTTCAAGAGTTAACAGTAAGTTTTCCTCACAACATTTCTAATCTTTAAAACCTTCCCCATTAATAACTGCTTACAAACTTCAGTATGTGGAGTGTCAAAAGCAGAAGAGAGATTGTTGATTACACAGCCTGTAAATAAATACTGCCTACAGCTGTAGGCATAAACAAACAAATGTAGAAATAAACAAACAAACAAGAAAAAAAGACAGAACATGCTTTTAGACTGTGACTTGCAACCCATTATGTTGCAGCTTTTGAAATAATGGCTTTATGTGTCAATTGATCTATAGCAGTTTTGAACTCACAGAATTATAGGAGAGATTGTGAAGAACTTCCTTGAAGATGTGAATTGTACTCCATAATCCAGTTGTTCCCAGTGTGTTAGTAGCCTAGCTTTGCCCTGATCAGGTGTTTCAAAAGGAGTTCCCTTTACTGCATGCAAAAACACATACATTCCCTGGGGAAAATAAAAAGTGAATACAGAGGCACTTTTAGTAAGATTTTTAAATAATTGTTTTGTTCAATGCATTATAAAATTAAAAAAAAAAAAAAAAGAGAGTGAGTGAATTCTCACCCAGAAGAGCTGCTATGCTAGCCTGTAATGACAAATTATTGAAGAGGAAGGAAGAGACAAGAAGTGATTTGCCTGAGACTGTGCAGTCATTGGCAGAGTCAGAATTAAAGCCCAAGTCTGTGTGACATCCAATCCATTCCCTTGCTTCTACAAGTAGAAGGCAAAAGTTCCATGACTTCAACAGAATTTTAACAAGCATTGTAACAAGTGTGCGGCTGCTGATTTGAATCGCCACTTTCCTAGCACAGTGTTAACAGAGTGATGAGTAGAGTGTGCACAAAGCAAAAGTCTAACTACAGACACTGACAACATCACACAAACTCCTGAAAGCTTTCTCAGCCCCTTAACAGCTTCAAATCCTTAGAAGCTGACTAAGCATTCTGCTGAATACCATCTGTCCACCTCTTTGCTGCTTCCCCTTAAACATGCGCCACTTTCCTTGTGACTGTTCCTGTTTGATGGGAACATGCCATGTCTGCTTTGTTCTGAAAGACCAATTTGGGCCTCTTGGTTTCAAATAGGGGAGTACACCCTCTTCCAGTTTTAAAAAACACTTGTTTTCTATCAAAGAGATCACACTAACTCCAAGGAACAGTCTCTACGAGACAATATCAAAGATTTCCTTCTCTTTCTTATGCACATACAAAAATTTTTATAGAAAGCTTTATATAGAAACAAAATCACATTTCTTCCAAATTCTTATAATGGAAGTGAAATCTCAGCAAATCACTTCATGTCTCCTTCCACCTTTTTTTGGAACAGCCTCCAGACCAGAACCCTGTGAACCTACGATAATTGATTTGTTTAATTAATGTTTTGATTAATGATGTTTGCAGTGTCTCAGTGTTAATAACCACAAAGACACTTTTAGGACAGATCCAAATGCTTACTCAACATTTCATTTCCCAGGAATACTTGCAGAAGGAACTACCAAAAATGCTTTCAAGGTTAGCTAAAAGTTTTCCATTAGTGGAAATCCAAGATTTTTTTCTTTGTCAAACCATTTAGGAATTTGTTTCCAAAAGAAGTGCCATTTGAATTCTGAACTATCCAACAGTGTAATTTATACTCATCTTCTAGTGTTCCACTACAAAACTACTTGCCAGTGCATGCTCTCATCCCTGTTGTCATTACAGCTACTTGCAATGAGTTCAGTAAGGCATGTGGGAAATATTTAGTAATACTTGTCTCTGCCAACATCTTCTGAAGTCAGACATGTCTGATGCTGTCAAAGATAACACACAAAATGCTCTAGTGACAGTTACAATTCCACCAGTAGTTTTAAACTTATCTACAAAACCAAAAAGCTCAAATAAAACTACATTCAAGAGGATATTACCCATCCTCAGTGAACTATCATTTTTCCAAATAAAGAAGGAGCTATCTTTTTGTCAAGTCTTCTTTGCTGGTAATGTTAGAAAGCTGAGCTAGCAAACCTCAAGTATGATGTAAATTGCTGGGTTATGGCCCTCTTTTCTCTAAGCATGGCAGGACCAATAGAGATAGCTGCAGTACTTTAAGTAATTGCAAGAAAATGACAGCATCCTGGGGAGAGGAGCAGAAAGCAGCTCACAAAATCTTTTGCATACAAAAGTCACCATGCAAATCACAACCCTCTGAATAACAAATGGTTTCAGGGCTGGGGTCAGAGTAGTTCAGTTTTTCCCACTGCTTTCAAGCAAGATTCCTCTAATGGCCTGTATGGTGACAACATTGTATGCTGAAGTCATTCTGAGTTATGTAGCTTGGCCAGAAATCAAAACTAGAATGAAAGAAATAGAATGCAAATATTTCTCTTGAAGAAAATAGGTAAGATGCTAAAATTAAACATTGGGGGATACTAACAGATTTATGTGGAAATATCAGTAGATAGTGTCCAAGAATTAAAAATGGGATAGTTTATGGATTCAGCACAGCTCTCTAATAATATACAGAACACTCTGAAAGTTGGTTGGCATGATGATTTTTATGTCTGCAACCTTCCAGCCTAATTAAACGCTGTTTAAAAGAACACATAACTACATAAAGAATATTTCATGTCTTTAATGCTTAAACTGAAAGTGGTTGTGTATCACTTCTCCTCCCCAAAACAACCAATCATTTGTGGATAAGCCAAGGAGAGGCGGTGTTTTGGACAGCAGGATTTCATTGTCCATACAGACTGGTTACTTTCCTCTTCCCTTGCTACTGAAAATAAGTGCATATGAACAACATCTGTTCAAATTCTGTTCCAAGAGAGGGTACTTACCAGGTTGTGAATGACATTGGTTAAAGTCCAGGCGACAGGGACACTAAAGAAGGGAATGCTGAGCAGGACAATGTGCAGCATGCCGACTCCGAGCGCGTATGTCAGCCACATTCCACGGCTGTTCATCACTCGAGTGTTTGGATTTACCTCGCTGTGGGCAACTCCTACGTTCATTTTTACCCTATAAAATAGATCTGTTTGAAGACTGACACTACTGTTGCAGAGGAGTACTTAACATACGCAATTTTCAAATGTGGGAAAAAGCTGCTTTAAGGAAGCAGGTCTGGAGAGAACACAGTGCATAAACCAGGATGTACCTCAAGATCCTCAAACTATGGTTTATAGAAAAATCAGTACAAAGGGACAGTTGGGAACTGTTTGTTTAAAACAAGTCCAAACAAATAAAACTCACAAGCCTGCTACAGAACGGATATTAAAAAAAAATAGTAGGCTGTGATGTCAGAAGCTAAAGTTGCAAAGCTGTAAGAAACCAAGCAAAAAACTTTTATCCTCTGAATTAAGTTCCTCCATCCATGACAATATCCAGAGTTCTTTTCCACTTTCCACATCAGACAATCTTCCTCCTCTTTCTTGTTCATGTAATGGTTAGTGAAGAATTCTGCATATACCAACTGCCCAGCCACCTACTTCTAGAAAGAACAATGAAGGAGTAATCTATGCCTCTTTTTCTTGAAGCAAAGTGCAGATTTCCTCCCCTCCCTATCTTTAGTTTCCAGACACACATTTCCATCCTTTAAATCCGGCTGAAATTAGAGAAGAGGTTCAGAAGTTTTCTAAGCAACAGACACATGCAGAGATACGCCAGATAATTTCATATGCTGATACATCCTGGAAATTGACAGAACTTACCTACTGTGCCACTCTCGTCCTATTGCAGTAAAATTTGTAATGGTAATTTTTAAAAACCCCTAAACTATTGCTTACTTCAAACTCATGTGATCTCTGCGACTATGGATATGCATTTATGGGAGCGGGATGAAGGGTTTTTTTAGCAATCATCTGAATCAGAATACAAAAGCACTGTTTAACCAGCAAAAGCAAGCTTGCTTTTGGTAGGAAGTTTGCTTCTGACACTTACTTAGTGAGGTATAGAGTATAAAATAAATATAAAATACGCGAGTATGCTTCAATACGAACAGCACTAGACTAAAAATAGATACACCGAACCTGAACCCGAACCGGGGCACTGCCGACCTTAACCAGAACCCGTCGCAAAGCATTCCAAGCCGTGCACTTGCAGGGGACACATTACCTGGGATGGGCGACGCGAGGCTGTTCCTCTCTCCCTGGGATGCAGCACCCGCCGAGCCAGTACCTAGAGAGACATCTTGGCGTGACCCACCGTCCCTTCCCACCCCGCCGCACGATTCCAGCCCGATCCGAGGGCCAGCTCGCCGCTCCGCCGCGTTTCCTCTGCCATCCCTCCCTAGCCGGCCCCGGCCTCGCTGCCCCAAGGCCGGCCGAGCCCGTGGCCTTCTCCCGGCCCCCGGCGCGCAGGCGGCCCCGGCCGCCCGTCCCTCCGCCCNCCGGGGCGGCCCCGGGCCCTGCGCAGAGGCCGGGCACAGGCCGGGCAGGCCCCGCGGAGCGGCGAGCGCCTGGCAGAGCGGGAGCCGCGCCCCGCCTCTCGCAGCGAGAACCGGGAACTGCGGACGGCTCGTGTGGTCTGGGGTAAACCCGAGGGCCGGCAGGGTTTATCTGCAGCGTTTCGCCCGTTTTTTCGTTGCGTAAACCTGAGAATCGCCTCAGTGCGTGCTGGGGAGGGCCCCTGAGAAAGGCGGTGCTCGGAGCGGGGGTGGTCCGTGGTGTGGCTCCAGACGTCTGTGGGGGCCGCAGCCGTGAAGTTTAGGGAGATTTGATTCCCGGTGTAGCTGAGGGTGTGTAGAATCGAAGTTGCTGGCCTGTTGGACTTGCTGTAGAGGGATACAAGGGTTAGATTAGGGATGGGGCTCCCACGCAGAAAATGCTGGGCTTTCCCACAGAGCGCAGTGGTAGCGCGTCTGGTCTGTGGAGAGTTACAGTAATTAGGTGGCTCGAGCTGAAATACGCGTCTTTTAGCTAAAAAGCGTCACAAGTTGGATGCCTTTCCATGAGTAGAACGTCCCAGAGGTCCCTCTCTGCCTCCCAGCAGGCGTTCCTGAGATGCGGCCAGCGTTTCGCCCCTCAGGTTGGATCCAGGGCAGGAGGGGCACGCTGGGAGCTGGTTCCTCCCCAGACTGCCTGCATCAGTCACCCCTCACAGAAAATTTGTCTTTGAGGTCTGCGTTTCTGTTTGAAGACTCTCCCGTATCTTAGTCAGTGTCTTTTGATGGAGAGACATCCAGCTCCAATCTGATCTACTGCCATGAGTAAATCATGAAGCACTTGACACAGGAGTCCTGCACAGTGTGTGAATGCCTCAGATCCTGCCTCTCTGAACACACGTACATGATATTAACATGGGTTCGTCTTCAGCAGCGCACCTTTTCTCCTGCTCCTCGTTTTCCAGTTGGTGGCAAAATGATTTATCCGATTCTTTTACCACATTTGAAAGGCAAATTTCCTTTGTGATGTAAATAACAATAATAAAAAGAAAACACCTTAGTAGCTGTTCCTAGAAAAGTTTCAGTGCTGCTTGTACTTCATAACACTGTACTTCCGCCCCTCCAACCCAAGTAACCACATTTTTACTTTGTTTTTGATGTTTAAAGAGTAGCTGTCTTTAGAAGGATGTTGAGGCAGAGCAGTGTCCTCTAATTGTTGTATCAGCTGAGTGTACCCTGCAGGGCAGTGATGCTTACGGGTGTTGGCTGCAATCCCTCACTAGGTCCTGGCTGTGTCAGGAGGAGATTTGGGTTTGTTCCATTCCTCCACGTGTGCTCATATCCTTGGGACAGGTGCTGAGTGTGCAGTCTGTGTTCTTCAGCAGATACCTTGGACTAAATCAATGTGGAAGGCAGGACTGTCGGGACTGTTTGCCTTTCAGTGTAAATAGCATTATGTAACGTAACCCAGAGAAGACAAGCTTGTCTGAGCCGTTCTTGAGGTGCAGAGTTCTGCCTAGCACTTCTTTTTCCCCTGCCTCTCTCATATGCATATAAAACTGTGCTTGAACTCTTTTGTGGCAGGCTACAAGGATCAGCAAAATAATTTTCCTTGGGCTTGGATGTTTGTGTCACTGTAGATGCTTAAACAGAAATGCATGCTAAAATTCACAGATCCCTGTACAATCTCTTCATGGGAGAGTGTCTCTATAATATAGCAAGAATTTTATAACCCTTTGTATTTCACATAATTAAAAAAAGAAATCTCCGCTGGTTTATAAAGCATCTACATTTTCAAGTGAGAGATGGAGTGACATAGAAATAAAATGACCTGCCTGAGGGCACACAGTACATCAGATCAGAGAGGCAAGACTGTAATGGAGAACTTTTTGTGTTTGTTTTTCGTTTTTGCCAGTAAATGCCATTGCCATTGAATATGGCTTTTCCTCAGCATCACTGTGTTGCCTCCCCATTTCTCTCCCAACACCTACTGACTGCAGAGGAAGCTGGGTCCTACTATGACTTGAAAATTTCACTTTCCAGCCATAATGTTGTGTTTTTCTACATTAAAAAGTTCCTGTGAAATATTTTCTTAGAAATGTGTAATTGTAATGTTCCTTTTACATTCTTTTTCTGTTATTTTTCTGTGCAGCGTCCCTGAATCTTATTCCACCATGAAACAGCTGCCTGGAGAGACGATTCGGCTCCTTTCAAGTTCTCAGGTGATTACCTCAGTTGTCAGCGTGGTGAAGGAGCTGATAGAGAATTCCTTGGATGCCAGTGCTACAGGCATTGATATTAAATTGGTAAGTCTTTCTCTCAAAAAGAATTGGATATAAAATAAGAGGCAAGGAAAGCTATTTCACTGCAAGTGTGGTTTTTTTAGGCTATTGTGGTTTGGGGAATGATGATGATTATTATATATTTATACGTATATATTTTTACCTTAAGTAAAAGTGGTACAAAATTGTGTCTATTTGTGTTTTTGAGGCCCTACTCTGAAACAGTAAAGCGCATTTGTGCTTCTGAGTGTATCATGGGGAAAAAACCAGTCAACTTTCTTAATCCTCCTTTTCCTGCTTAAAATTTACATTTTCTGACTAATAGCTGTTTTAAAAGATGTTGGACTTAAGTTTGCTGTTAGGCTGACGTGTTTAATGCTCACTGCAAAGTATTGTAAGAAAGGTGAAAATGGATACAGTGGAAAAGCTTGATTACAAAAACAAAAGATGTTTTTATTACACAAATCACCACCCTGTCTCTAATTGGCACGGTGAACTCTGACTACTTCTACCTCTTTAAAACTGTTCAAAAAAGTTGACATGTCACTCAAAGATAGTTTCTGACAATAGGAAATACTACTTATAATAAAGAAGTTGAGCTTTTTTTCCTCACCAAATTGGGTAAAATGGGTAACTGGTTAGCTTCTCTTGCTGTCCTATTTCTGCTTTTGCAGTGTTTTGTCGCAGCTGTATAGCAGCAGTATCTCCTGCTTAGTAAGAAAGAAGTGTTGTTATGTCCCGTATAAATGTGTATGTTCAGAATTGTATCAATTTCCTTTCTGCAAATAACAGTGCATGCATAGGATATTCCAGAATTAAGCGTTAGACAAACGCTCTTTACTGGGAGGGCAATTCAGTTTCTCCTTGTTCCTTTGTCCATGTTTGCTGTATTTTCTGAATGAGTCTAGAGTTTTTCCATCTGAGAATGCTTTCCTGTAGATGCCAAGGAGCATGTTTGTTTACTGCTTTGAGTGAGCTGAAGATGTTCTGTCTTTGCTATGGTTTCTCATCATCTCTGTCTTCTCAGTGTTTAGATTACAGAGTATCTTGCTTCATGAGTAACTCCAAAGTGAGTAGTGTGCACAGTGGGGGTAAAGGATATTGGGATCAGATCCTGGCAGCTGATCAGTAACTGCAAGGAGTGAACAGAAGGGTTTTGGAGTGTTCCAGAATGGTTGGAACAAACCTTGCAGAGGAGAGAGCCCTCTAACCAGTGTTAGAAGTGTGGGTTTCACAGCACAGTAACCAGCTGTATCCCAAATCGATTAAAAAGAGCATTTTTAACCATTTTCAGTGCATGAGTCATCTGCATTACTCTTACATTCTTGTGTCAGTCCAGCCCAATCCAAAACACGGTAGTTCCAAACAAACAAACCTGGCTTTATGCAAGTTGTCAGCAATTGAAAGAGGTTTGATGATTATTCTTCTGTGGGTACTAGGGGAGAACACCCACACTCTGCACAACCCTAGGCAGTAAAGTTGTGAAACAATGGATTTTTTTTTTCTGGTATTTTTTAATGGGAAATTAAAATCTGACCATGTAATAGAGGTCAATGACCACATTAATTCTGGATTAGTTCAAAAGCGTAACAGAGAAGAAAAACTTTGAAATTCCATTTTACAGCTTGATGGGTTTTGCCTGAAACTGCAGAATTTTCTTTGTTTTAATCTTTTTCAGATGGAATAGAAGGGCATAGTTTATCCAATTTGCCTGAACAAAGATAACAATTACTTTTTGACAGACAGGAATTAACCTGAAGACGGAATGGGTCTCAGATAAGAGTCATGGCAGTGGTGCACTGTAGTGGGAACTTTGGCTGGTGTTTAAGTCTTGATTGACCAAACGCCCATAGGTGATGTTATTTGGCATCTTTGCACTGTGTATCAAAGCTGAATCATACTGATTGGCATCAGTGACCTGGCAGAGCAACATAAACGTTTCATGGGTTCATAACCTTGGTAAGATTCAGCTCATGGAGGAAAGTGTTACAAAATACAAAGTTTAAGCACTGTAATATTTATATAAAATTTGCACAAGTAAAAATGAATAAGATTAGAAGAGAAATAGAGAATCATTTATGTAACATTTTGATTCAAGATAAATCTCACTTTACTTAAGCAGCTAAGTGGTCTGAAAGTAAAAATTAGAATGGAAAATAGGGGCTCATTGTAAAGACTCTCAAACCTTTCATTAGCACATAGAGCAGCAAGGTAGAGGGTTTTCTGCCTCTGTTTCCTTTTGTGGTTTTGTGCTCAGTTGAGGTGTATTGCTTACTTCTGTTTTGCTGCCCTGTAGGAGGTTGACTCAAACATGAGCAAAAGCATTGTTTTTTCACCTGAAGACAGCTTTTGCACCATTCATTACAACAGAAAGTGAAATGTACCTGCATTTCTGTTGTGTTTTGTGTACTGTGGTTCTGAGCCTACCTAGAGGCTTTTGATGTTTCATAAAGCAGATTATTTGTGAATACAGATAGTTTTTTTAGATACCTTTCTTTTGGTTTTGATTCCATCATTTTTTTTCTTCAAGAAATAACCTTGTGAGTACATAATAATTTTTCATTACTCTTTTCAGGATAGGCCCAGGTAGGACAGCAAAGTTTGTTCTGTTCAATCAACCTGCTTTCAGTGATCAACCATCACATGCTCTGTCCAGCATCATTGGTGGCAGCTGCTGTTTTAAGATACTCTTTTTAAGCAAAACTAGTTTTGAGGTCACCTAGATGTATTGCACCCTACAGCACATTTTTTGTGTGTTACATCATAATCTTTTCAAAGAGCCAGTCGTGCTTCTGTGAAAGAAGCTTAGTTAGTGATCCTGCAGCTCTGATTACTTTCTCCTCCTGGCTTGTGGTTCTACTGGGTGCTACTCACTTGTGCAGACTGTAATGTAGCTGGAAAGAAGAACTTATTGCTGCACTTGTTTGAGATGTTACAGAACCTAAATTTCATCTTTTATTTAGCTGTTGTAAATATCGGGGTTTCAGAATTTTACCCTATTTATGCTGATGCTTACTGGAATGACATATTTAAACTGGAATTCAGTAAAAGATGCATTGCATGTATGTCAAGGTAAATCACAAGGATTGAACTTTGCTTCCTTGAAGGCTGTTTTAAAAGAGCCTCTAGGAACCTTTACTTCTTTTTGCAAAGTACTGTATCTCTTTACAAGTTTTTTTATTGCCGTCACCATTCATGCCTTGCCCCCCATTAGAATTTCAGCTTCTGTATATTGAACTTGAAAAACAGAACTTGGAAAATGTAGTGGAATCACATCAATCAAAATTGGAACTGAAAACGGTATGAAGTGAGGGTCTGCTGAATTGATACCAAGTAGGTAAGAGAGGTGAAAAGAGGCGAAAAATCTTCAGCTTTCCAGCTATAGGTCTCCTTTTGGGCTTAGGTTTTGCTGTTTCCAAATCACAGGATATGAGTTAGTTATTTAACTGGAGAAACCATCACTGTTGTCCTAACATGATATCTTTTTCCTTTTTTTTTTTCCTTAAACAGAGACATTTAATGTTTGCTCAGTTCCTCCAAACAAGCAAAACTTCCCACTTCTGTATGGATAGTTAGAAGCTGTAACCTTAGCTGCTTCAAACTCTCGTCTTAATCAATTTGGTTGTTTTACTGCTCCTTTGTGTTTTGTTCTTTTGTTTAGGAGAATTACGGGTTTAGCAAAATAGAAGTAAGAGACAATGGCAGTGGAATCAAGGTTGATGATGTTCCAGTTATGGCAATTAAACACTACACCTCAAAAATCAGCTCTTCTGAGGACCTTGAAAGGCTGACAACATATGGTTTCCGTGGGGAAGCTTTGGGATCGATTTGCAGTGTGTCAGAGGTGAGCACTTGCTATAAATGTGTAGTCTTTGTGTTCCAGTGTTTGTTGTCTGTATGTGTTCATGAAAGTTTTATTCTATGCAAAGAGTTCAAATGTTCCAGTGACTTGCCAGGGATGTGCTTGTGTATGCTGCCTTTCTCCTTAGCCCCAAAAGCCATGAATTTCTTGTTTTCGTCAGTCCTGCCTTTCTGTCAAACAGGTCACAGCAGTGCTCTGTTTATTTTGCTCGATCAGAACAGGTAACAGACAGATTGTGTTGTAGTCTCTTTCCTTTTGTATCAGGAGTATCATGTCAAAGAGTATGGCTGGCTTTGCTACTTGAGTTAGGGTAAATCGAGAGAGGAGCAGCAGGTGATGGCCTGGAGAAGTGATTTCAGGGAACCCATGGCCCACATAGCCACCATTCCAGTAACAATTTGTGCCTTGTTATCTAGCTGATCAGCAGTCATGGGATCTTGCTGGGCTCCTTATTGCTCTTTGACATGTATGTGACTGCAATTGCACAAACTTTGTCCCTGTGAGTAAACAGGAACCTGCTACCTGACCTGTCTGAGTCTGAGCCATATGTTTGTGTTAAGAGGATTGGCAGTGTACTAATATTTGCGACTTCACTTGTTGGCTAAAAGTAAATACATTTGCTAAAAACCATCTGAAAAGTGTTCAGGCTGCTAAAGGCACAGCATCTGCCAGATCTCTTGTGCTCTCCCTTTCTGAATTCCTGCTGCACCAAGGTCAAGTTTTGGATTTAAGTGTGCCAAGGATTAGACGGTGCAGGAAGATACCAATGCCTGTGTCCGTTGAGGTCAGGAGAGATGATGTTACAGCATCACTCCTCGATACCTTGGGCTGCATTCACATTGCACCAAGCAGGAGTGGGTTGTGTGTTTGGATGGAGATTTCCAAAGATGCTTTCAAAAGTGTTGGTGTTTTGATAGATGATGACAGACCTCAATCATTGGTTCCTTCTAATGAGCTCTCAGAGCAGAATGCCATCTGTTCAGAGCTTCTAATCAGCTCTGTGGTACGTTTCATAAGAGATGGGAGGTGGCCTGAGTGTGTGAAGTGCTTTAATAGGTATTACTCCTTGTATCAGTAATTATATTAATTAGCACTCCTGGCATTAATTGTGTTCTGCCCACCCAAACTGCCCCCTGAAATTTCAGTTTGAAGATACTTTGCTATTGGCCCTTAAGTAGGTCTGCAATACT
>VYZR01049181.1:0-16208 GCA_013400675.1 Oxylabes madagascariensis | reverse complement strand
GCATTAGCAATAAATAATGAATCACTTTGCAGATCAACCCTTGAAGTACTATTGCTATTTTGATAACTTGGATTAGCTAGTGCTCCTTCTTTTTTATGAAGGTTTATCCTGCCAAGACATTCTTTGAATACTGATAATGTTGATCCTCTTGCCAGTATGGTTATGTTAGAAAGAGGTATTTTTCTTCTTTCATCACCATGTTCCTTGAAAGCATATTGAATAATGAGACAGCCAAATGGAAATAATTTACATGAGTATTCAGCAAGTTTATTTAAAGTTAATGTTATCTGAAGGCGTGTTAAGAACATTTCAAAGTCAGCTACTGCTTAAACTGCCTCAAACCTTTCAGACCCAAATGCTGTGTTCTAGCAACCTGCGAGCTCTGGCTTTTAGTAGTTTCAGCTCTTCTCTGGAACTGCAGTTTTCACACTCTTCTCTGTTTAAAACCAGTAGCCCTTGGCTCAGTCTCTACAAACCACTGATGTTGGAGAAATAGCCTTCTGTTTTGTAAGACTGACGATATGGAATGCTTTAATTCTGTTTCAGTTGCCTTTATTTCACAAATGCCAAATAAGTATACCTATTTTGACAATACTAGATATTATAGAGCCAAAAAAGTTTCAACCACAGATGGTTTAGATGGTGCCTATCAGCAGGTCATTCTGTGCACAACTGGTCCCATGTCTTGTGCAAAGTACAGATGGGCCAAAGTAGGCTCAGTAAAATTTCCAGTCCCTGTTGAGGAAAACTTGGCGTAAGTGAATATTTTTTTTCCAGTGTTTTTCACACATAACATTTTGAAGCTTGGTCACACACAGTTCTGCCTAGAACTGTTTCTTGTTTGTTTCTTAAGAGAGTCACAAGTCAGAACTTTTGGATGCAAAATCCATTTAAAAATTCTTGTAATAACTGTGGGTAGTATTCCTCCCCAAAACCCTTTTCGTTGGTGGCGTTGACTTAAAGGATGCCATCTTTATGTTTTCTTTACAGTAAGTCTTCTCTATTTTCCAAAGTTGCATAATCTTAACCAAGAGTTTGTATGAAATAATCCAAATCCAGGGCTTTTTTCTGTGTCTCTGTCCTCTGTAGTAAGTGTGTATTTTTTGAGATTGAGTCTGTTAGGGTAAATTTACCATTTTTAATAATGTCAATATACTTTGCATTTATTCATTGTGCTTCCAAACTCTGCTGTAGCTACATGTTGAAAAGAAATTTGAATTGAGCAGAAATAGCAGCACATAAACTTTATCTTGATTTGGAAAGGCTATTCTGTTTAATGTAAGGATAATGAATTAAATCCCTCCCAAATCTGTGAATCTTAAAATATAAAGAGGAATTGTGATTAAGAATCTGCAGTGCTCTGCAGCCACCATGCTTCCATGCTAACCTGGAATACAGCTTAGTCTTTGCTTCTATTCAGTGTTCAGTGGCTTTGCTGAAAAAGCCAAACAGAGAGTTAATTATGGTATTTTTTTGTGCTGAGGACACCTGTCCACTAGGAAATGCGCTGAGACCCTCAACTCAATTTACATCAGCCAGAGAACAGCTGCCAGATGGTAACTACTTTTGGTCACTACCAACCTGGTTGAATTTGAACTGGTGACCCAGAGGTGAAATGCTTTATATACTATTACTAATTCCTTGAGGTTTCCAGTTTCTCATCCATCACTTTTTTCAAATGACAGCACAGTAAATGTCTAAAATCTCAAAACAATTACTGTTTCACATATGCAGTGGGTGTTGCAGAATCTTTGCAAGGCTTTTGCTTTCACACTGTTGGCTTTAAAAGGTTAGTGGAAAAAAGGATGCTTCCAAAGCCACATGAGAATTTTCCTCTTCTTTAGCAATGTAATTCGTCACTGTTGTATATGGTATTTTTGTTAACTGCTGGTTTACAAAAGGCTTCTAAACATCCCTTTATTTAAATAGAATTCACTGTGATGTTGTACATTTTCCTGAATCACAGTTCTGGATTGGAAAATGGGTTTTGACAGTACATTGATTGTTTAGGAGGCTTTAATTATTTTTTTTTTCCCTCCTGCTAGGGAAGTGGAATTTAATAGAATCTTAGAATATCTTGAGTGGGAAGGGACCCACAGGGATCATTGAGTCCAACTGCTGGCCCTGCACAGGATGCCCCAAGAATCCCACCATGTGCCTGCAAGCGTTGTCCAAATGCTTCTGGAACTGTCATGCTTGGTGCTGTGACCACAGGCCTGGGCGGTCTGTTTCAGTGCCCAACCACCCTCTGGGAGAAAGAACTTTTTCATAGAATCAGAGAATCATTAAGGTTGGAAAAGACCTCCAAGAGCATCAGGTCCAACCTTCAACCAAATACCACCATGGCCACTAAATGGCATTTCACTAAAGTGAAGTGCCTTGTCTACTCAGTGTTTGAACGTTTCCAGGTGACCCCACTTCCCAGGGGAGCCTGTTTCACTACTTAACCACTCTTTCAGTGAAGAAATTTTCCCTAACACCTAACCTAGACCTCCCTGGTGCACTTTGAGGCCATTTCCCCTTGTCCTGTTGCTGGTTGCCTGGGAGAAGAGCCTGACCCTTACCTGGCTATGACCTCCTGTGTGGCAGTGAGTGATAAGGTTGCCTCAGAGCCTCCTTTTCTCCAGGCTAAACACCCCCAGCTCCCTCAGGCTCTCTTCATCACACTTGTGTTCTAGCTCCATTGCCCTTCTCTGGACACACTCCAGCACATCCGTGTCTTTTTTGTAGTGAGGGGCCCAAGACTGCACACAGGACTTGGGGTGCAGCCTCACCAATGCCGAGTACAGAAAGACAATCACTGCCCTGGTCCTGCTGCCTGCGCTATTCCTCATAGAGGGCAGGATGCCACTGGTCTTCTTGGCCACCTGGGTACACGCTGGCTCATGTTCAGCTGCAGGCAACCAGCATGCCCAGGTCCTTTTCCAGTGGGCACCTTAATAGCCACTCTTGCCCCTGCCTGTAGTGCTGCAGGGGGCTGTTGTGATCCAAGTTCAGGACCTAGCACTTCATCGTGTTGAACTGCACACCGTTGGCCTTGGCCCATCAATTCAGCCTGTTCAGATCCCTCTGCAGAGCCTTCCTGCCCTCTAACAGATCAACACTCCCACCCAACTGGATGTTGCCTGCAAGCTGACTGAGGGTGCACTCAGTCCCCTTCTCCAGATCATTGGGAAAAATTTTAAACAGGCCTGGCCCTGCTGCTGAGCCCTGGAGAACACCGGCAGTGATCAGTTGCCAACTCTATTTCATTCCGTTCACCACCACTCTCTGGGCTTGGCCATCCAGATAGAGTGCATCCGAAAAGAGTGCGCCTGTCCAAGCGATGGGCTTTCAGTTTCTTGAGGAGAATGCTGCGGGAGACAGTGTCCAGGACTTTATTGAAGTTTAGGTTACATCCACAGCCTTCCCCTCACCCATTAGGTGGGTCACCTGGTCATAAGAGGAGATCAGGTTCTCTGAACACCCGTGGCTGAGCCTGTGTGAATGAAGCAATCAAAAGGCATATGACTCTCAATAGTCTTTGGAATTCTTGAAAGGCTTTGATGACAGGTGTTACCAGNCCAGCACATCCGTGTCTTTTTTGTAGTGAGGGGCCCAAGACTGCACACAGGACTTGGGGTGCAGCCTCACCAATGCCGAGTACAGAAAGACAATCACTGCCCTGGTCCTGCTGCCTGCGCTATTCCTCATAGAGGGCAGGATGCCACTGGTCTTCTTGGCCACCTGGGTACACGCTGGCTCATGTTCAGCTGCAGGCAACCAGCATGCCCAGGTCCTTTTCCAGTGGGCACCTTAATAGCCACTCTTGCCCCTGCCTGTAGTGCTGCAGGGGGCTGTTGTGATCCAAGTTCAGGACCTAGCACTTCATCGTGTTGAACTGCACACCGTTGGCCTTGGCCCATCAATTCAGCCTGTTCAGATCCCTCTGCAGAGCCTTCCTGCCCTCTAACAGATCAACACTCCCACCCAACTGGATGTTGCCTGCAAGCTGACTGAGGGTGCACTCAGTCCCCTTCTCCAGATCATTGGGAAAAATTTTAAACAGGCCTGGCCCTGCTGCTGAGCCCTGGAGAACACCGGCAGTGATCAGTTGCCAACTCTATTTCATTCCGTTCACCACCACTCTCTGGGCTTGGCCATCCAGATAGAGTGCATCCGAAAAGAGTGCGCCTGTCCAAGCGATGGGCTTTCAGTTTCTTGAGGAGAATGCTGCGGGAGACAGTGTCCAGGACTTTATTGAAGTTTAGGTTACATCCACAGCCTTCCCCTCACCCATTAGGTGGGTCACCTGGTCATAAGAGGAGATCAGGTTCTCTGAACACCCGTGGCTGAGCCTGTGTGAATGAAGCAATCAAAAGGCATATGACTCTCAATAGTCTTTGGAATTCTTGAAAGGCTTTGATGACAGGTGTTACCAGATGAAGTTCCTTGGCTCCTTGTAATATCTGTTAGCTCCCCTCCGGACTTACCTCCTAACTCCCAAATCCAAACATTTCTCCACTGTGTCATGCTCAAGAAAGTCTTTTTCATTGAGAGGGTGCTCTTGTGTCATGAAAGGGACATCTGAGTAAGGAATACACTGGGATTTGTAGAATGAAGAGTGTGGAACATGACTGTCTTTTAACAAATCCCCTTGATAGCTCTAATACCGATGCCATGGGATAGACAGGTATGTCAGCTGCATCTAATGAGGGGAAAAATGGTGCCTTGAGTTTCTCTACGGCACATAGCCACTGGTAATTGTCCCAGCATCACATACAAAATGGAGGGGGCTATTGATTCCTTAGGGATTAGTATAAAATACCTAGGAAAATAATTGATTAGTTACTTAATTTTTTTATAAGCTAGATTGAAAAACTATTGTGATTTCTGTTTTCAAGGGCAGTTTATGTAAGGGTTCCCTTTTAGTAAGGTAACTTGCCATTGGTTTTAAAGCAGGATACCAGTTAAGGTGTGGAGCTGAAAAACAGCAGCACTTTTCAAGGCTGGCATTCTAAAGAATGTGGTGAAAACTTCATATTGGTCAGTTTTGATCTTAGAAGATAGGTTTTCTTCCACTGCAGAGAATGTGCCAGCCCTTGGAGAACTGGGTGTCTGTGCATCATTAAGGTGAAGAGGTTATAGACATTGTAGTGGATGATGTGGTTTTGTTTCCCTTGGGATCAGTTCAAACCTGGGATATTGCTGCCGAGTTTTGTTCCTCTCTTAACAGGTAGGCAGCAATGCTTTCAATTGTAGACTAATAAGCTATTAGATTTTAAGTCAAGAAGCTAAGGAATGTACTGGCCCAAAGAGTTATCTGCAGTGAGATCTCAGATGCCAGTATGACAGGATTTTTGAAGCATGTAGCACAAAACTAGAGAGACTGTGAAATGCAGTTCTCTTCTAGAGAGCTAACTCAAGTTTGTGTTACCAGCCTACAGCTCACGTACAACTGCTTGCTCAACTAGACTTTACACCCTCAAACTTTATTACAGGATGAATAATACGACTGTCATGAAATAAGTAAAGAAAATAGGTGGGGTTTGGGTACTAAAAGTCTACTTTAAGTGCACTACCATTATGTAGCAATAAGGTAAATGGAAGGAGTCAGTTTAACTCATAGCATCATAATTGTGCTGAAGTAGCCACAGTTGGAAACAGCATCCAGTTCCAGCTCTAATTAAGATTTTCCTTTTATCTGGAATTGCAAATCACTGTAGCTGCTGGTAGAAATTCTAAAATATGAAGGATAATAGTTAGGGGTGCAGAGCAACTGCTTTTTTTTTTTTTCTCTGTTCTTCCTTGAGGTCTTTAAAGAAACAAATACTGAGCAGCTCTTCATTCTCTCTAATGCTGTACAGTAGGGACCCCAGTGGGAAGAGGTTGCACACTCTTTCTCCAGACTTTACACATTTTCAAGGAATCTTTCTGTACTGTACTGCCTAGTCTGTATGTGCATGGAGTCATAGAATCATTTAGGTTGGAATGTACGTTGTCATCCTCCACAAAAGCTTGCCTGTGTTCTAGGGCTGCATGGGTGGAGAAATAGGTACACACAAACACACACGTCATTATCTCCTGCATATGTGCAATACATTTTATATGCTTATGACATTTTGTAAGATCTGGATCGTGCAATCCCCTTCAATGAAACAGAGAGGTGGAATATATTTGGCTAGCTCTTGCAGAACCTAAGATGGGCCATATGTAATAATATATCTTTGAGTAGGCTGTTTCTGCAGCGTCATCATACTGACTAGAGTCAGATTCTTCCTTGGCTCATCCTAGACACCCGCTTTATATGACCTAGAAAAAAAATATGGGGGGTGTGTGAGGGGTGTATTTTTAGCTAAACTAAAGGGTATAAGCAAGGTTAAAAAAATAGGGTGTTGCAGGAACCTCATGGCAACACTTTCCAAAATAAATGAAATGGAACAGGCATTGTTTCTCTGATTTTTTTAATGTCTGTTGATACATCTGGGGAATCTAGAAAAATATTTTTCTGTAAATTATCAGCTATTTCTATGTTGTTGCTTCATAATGTGCAGTCAGGGCTATAAATGAATACATACTCTATTCTGTCTTTATATAGTATACAAATTTAGGAGTTGCGTGGCCTCTTTAGTTTGTGGCTTTAATTTAACCTACCATGGTAACTATTTCCTAAAATTCTGTCTGTAGTACTGAGTGTAAATATCTGGTGAGTATATGACTATTTAAAAAACCAATCTGAACCTATTACAGTATCTACTTTTAGCAAGTTTGCATTTAATAAGTTCTCATTTTCTACAGCTTTCTTAAAACCACCTTACTCCAAGTNGGTGTATTTTTAGCTAAACTAAAGGGTATAAGCAAGGTTAAAAAAATAGGGTGTTGCAGGAACCTCATGGCAACACTTTCCAAAATAAATGAAATGGAACAGGCATTGTTTCTCTGATTTTTTTAATGTCTGTTGATACATCTGGGGAATCTAGAAAAATATTTTTCTGTAAATTATCAGCTATTTCTATGTTGTTGCTTCATAATGTGCAGTCAGGGCTATAAATGAATACATACTCTATTCTGTCTTTATATAGTATACAAATTTAGGAGTTGCGTGGCCTCTTTAGTTTGTGGCTTTAATTTAACCTACCATGGTAACTATTTCCTAAAATTCTGTCTGTAGTACTGAGTGTAAATATCTGGTGAGTATATGACTATTTAAAAAACCAATCTGAACCTATTACAGTATCTACTTTTAGCAAGTTTGCATTTAATAAGTTCTCATTTTCTACAGCTTTCTTAAAACCACCTTACTCCAAGTGATCTTTTCACAGTTCTGAGTATCAGCATTCTAGCAGGTCAAGCTGTGTAATAACCTTGAATTAATCAGCAGCTAAGATTTATAGCTGTACCTGCAGCATCACACTAGGATACCCTAAAATAAACAGCATGATGTTTATATTAGTCATGTAACAAGTGTCTTTCTCAGTTTGGTCACATGCATTTAATTTAAAATACATCCAGTAAAGAAAAAAATCACTTGGCACTTTCTGTTTCCATTTTAAGTAATCAATTTTAAAATAGAAGCAGTACAGGATATGTTTTATAAGAGGAGCTATAAAGAAGAGGACAGATTCTTTCATCACTCCAGAATGTGTTTGAGGAGGCTTAGAGCAGGTGTGGAGGAGAGAGGCTGAGAGGCAGCCCCAGGCTGTATTTCACCTCTGCCTCCTCTGGAGCACAGGGGGACTCCCTGCCAGAGCTGTGGACACCCAGCCTGTGGCTCTGCTTACTCATTTCTCCTTCTCCCCTTTTTCTGTTCGTTGTCCCCCGATGTAAATTGTGTTTTATGTTTGGGGGGTTCACCTCACTGTAGAATAACTGAGCTGTGTTCCAGCATGTGCAAAGGGCTGTCAGGCTTCTCTATAGGAGATGAATTGCATTCAGGCACGACTAAGAGGCCCCACTTCACAAATGCTGCAGAATGTACATGAAACTGGAAAATTAAAGATTTGGGAAATACTTTAGGGTCAACAGTATCAAAGCTTTACAATTCCACCTGTCCTGTAGGAGGGGAATATCATGTTCCAGGAGAACCATGTTCTTCTGTGGAATTCACCCCTGAAGGCCAGCAAATATTCCACTGAACAGGTGGAATTTTAAGGCTATGTATAGCATTTCTTGAGATGGGTGCATGTGTATTTTTTGCTCTCTCACCATTCTTTCACTTAACAGCCTGTACTTGAATGCTGTGAGCTCATTTTGAATTTACTGGACACCTAGTACCTACTGAAAGTATAAATTTTAACAGCTCTGTAACATCCAACTTAAAATGCAACATGCTGCATTATTTTTCCTTTTGTGTTTAAAGGTTGCACATTGAATACACTCAGGCAGCTAACAGTGGAAGAAATGAAGTGGACCTGAGTATAGTTGCCTAGAAGCAGAAAACCAACCAAGGATAACATTTTTATTGTTGATACGCAGCAATGAAAGTCAGCAGATTCAGAATTAATTTTGTGACTATTTGGCATGGGGCTTCTAATTATTGTTAGACAAAATTTCACCTCCTGAAGTAGCTGATACCTTCTGTATGCATAAATGGACTTGACAAGTAACTTCTATTGCAAGTTGCAGTTCATATTGCCTCACTGTATTTATTAAGTCTTTGTAATAATATTTCAAGACATGTAGCTACTACAGCAGATGGTCCTCCATCCTTCTAACTTGTACAAAGTTTTCATTAGACAAATAACTTCTTTCCTAATATATAGTTCCTTAGAAGCTGCTTTTCTTTCTAGACAACAGGCTTGTCATAGACCTAGAGTATCCCAGTGAGAGCTAGGGATGGACAGCTAATAGTCTGGTCTCTACCAAAACAACCACTTGCAGTGCCCATCTTCAGATATTGACCAGTCTGTGAGAGACATGTCATCAACCCTCACTTTAACTGCTCAGGAAAAGCACAAAGCCCACTCCTGTACATCTAGGAGGAGAAGTAATATCGGTATTGATGTGGTTTTAACAGTTGTCCTCAGGTACAGAAATCCAGAATAGCCACAAAACATGCATGAATACAAGCTTCGCTTAGTTTTCCAATTGCTATGTGTCTAAGTAAGTAATACAATATGAGACAACGTGTCAAAAGGTACCATATCGAATCTGTTAATGCTGAAAGTTGTGATTTTCAGAGGGTCAAGGTACAGAATGTTACATATACAGTGTGTGTGCAGTTGCATATGCATGTTCATAGACATGACATGAGTTCAACAAATATAATGTCAAAAATTTGACTCTGTGCCATTTGTTTCAGGCAGTTATTTGGCAGAAGACCAGGGTATCAGATCACAAAATGGCCTGTATGTCAGTTCTGGGAACAGCCGTTATGAGCAGTATGGTACCTTTTCAACAGTGCTGCGAATATCCTGAGGTGAGTTTAAACTTCCTTCTCCCAAATTCACTTCAGGTCTGTCAATGAAGAGAGCTGATGAGATATTCAAAAAGAAGGAGACATTGAAAAAGAAGCCACGTCTCCAGATTGACATCTGATTAATGCATTTGATTCTATTACTGTCCTCTCCATAAAATTAATTGGTTTGGTGATTGAAAATCCACTCCAAGAATCATCTCGTCAGGACTCATGTGGCACTGATCAGATGGCAGTAAAAACAGTTGTGATGACAAATGCAGAATTGCTGATTGCTCAGAGCTGTCTTAGTTGGGATTCCTGGCCCACAGGCAGGTTGTGCTCTGATTAATATCTAAGCATTTAGATGGTTCTCATCTTCATGGCCTCTTAGCCTTGTACTCTAAAGAGTATCCCCTCAGTTTCAGTGGGGGCACCTGAACAGTGAAGGAAACACATACTTAAAAGGGCAAGTTATGCAAATTTCCACCAAACACATATTTCAATGAAATACTTTCTAGTTTTCAAAAAATTCTGTGTTCTTGGCTTCTTTTGCCACTTCTGAAAATGAGGGAATTCCCCACAATACCTTCCTTTGTCTAATGTTTTCAAACAGTGTTTTACTCTGCTTCCCTTTTTGTTGGAGACATTTTTATTAAAGGGGAATCTTGCTACCTTTGAACCTTCTAAGCTGAATTTTCCTGTGTCATGTAGTATAAACCTTGACAGGATGAGATGAATCACTATGAAGTCACAGTGGCTCTTACATACAACTTACCAATGCTGCATTCAGCATGGTGCTTAATAATATTATTCAGACTTTAAAGTTTCACTGTTTATATGTACAGCTTAATAGCATTATTCAGACTTAAATGTTTTAAATGCTTTTATACATGCAGTAAAATGAGGGGGAACAAAGCAAAGTCACTTCTTGTACTTTACAAAGTTTTAGTTGTTTATGTCTGAACAGAACATCCAGAGCTATTCTTACCTGAATGTAGCTTGGATGTGCCCCCAGGACAAGTGTAGGGGGCTCCAAAGGGAAGATAAGGGGGTATTTAGAAGGGACTAGCTTGGAGGAGGCACTTAGGTTCTCACATTACTTCTTTGCTATATCGTTAGGCATCCATATTCCTTGAATAGAAGTTGGGGAACATTCCATCTCTCTCTCTGTCTCTAAATAGTGTGTAAAATACCATGTGCATCATTTATAGGTGTATAAGTGACCCATGCATAATGTCGATGTTCAGAAACTGTGGACATTTCTAAACTAGGCAGCCAAACACTACGAAGTGACAGAGTTAAGTTGCCTGTGTAATCATTTTTTCCTCCTTTGTGTGCAGGTATTGGAACAGGTATTTAAGGGCAAGGCATATACTGCTTTTTTTCCTTCCCATTCGTTGTTGTATCTTGTTTGCTGTATAAGACCAGAGGGCAGCTCTTTAATTCTTTTAACTCCTATTTGTTCAAAGTGTAGCTTCCTGCTCCTTTGCTGCAAAGTCTACTCTGAAGACAAAACTAACCGTGCTGTTCCTTACTGCAGAGTTAAAACTTCTTCAGCAAGTGATCCAGGGATTTTAAAGACTGGCCTTCTTGAAAGCATCTCCATTATGAGCACTGAATGAAACAGGAACACGTCAGATTAGCTTTGAAGCTTGCAAACTTAGGAGCTATTTGTAAAATTAAAAAAAAAAACAAAAAAACAAAAAAAAACCAAAAAAAAAACACAACACACCAAAAAAACCCACAAGAAAATAAATAACTGACACAGCTTTTTACAAGTACAAGACAGTATTTACACTTTTCAGATCCTCAGCCTTGTAAATGGATAGATTTATTTGGGCTGAAAACTTTCACACAGGAAATTTCCCTAGTGTCTTCTTTTCTTATGAAGGTTAAGTTTAGCAGCTACATGTGCCAGTGGGAGAAAGATAAGTATAAAAGAAAGGTATTCTGCTGTGCACCCATCACAGATATATTTTAATGGATATATAAGTAGTGGTTTTTATTAATGGATTAATTTTGAAAACAGTTGATCTAGTATGAAATCAAAGTTTCATTAACATTTTCCAGTCTCTAATTTTGTCTTCATACTTCATATACTTTCATACATGAAAATTCTATTAAGACTAGTATTATAAATTGCAGATAACTTTTAATGAGCATACTGATATTCTACATGGCTGTAAATAGTAACAGCAGTCAGCCATTTCTAAATCTGGCAACTTTTTAAATGAGTTATTTAGAGACTTTCAGTTTTGCTTTAATGTTTTCTGTGTATAAAAATACTGTTCGAAGTGGAAGACTTGTACAAATATTTGTGAATTAGAAAAAGAGCTTGAAGCGTAGAGGAGGAACATTGAGGGAGGATGTGCTAAAGTTGCAGAATAAAATCTAGAAGTGCTGCATGTTGTTTTCTGATAATCATCCAACAGATACTTGACACCTCTTTAATTTGACCAGTGGTGTTTGGTTCTGTGCGACGTTGCTGACCAGAACACGCCAGCTTTAGCACAGAATGCTTGGTACAAGGTCAAGAGGGAATAAGGGAGCACATGAGCAGATAGCTGCGTGACGTAGATGAATGGGAAGGATAGGCCAAATCCCATGGATCTTAAATTCCATTTCAAATGCATGATAATTTGGATTTTAGTAAATACAAGCGGTTCTGCCAAAAGCAGAGCTTATGAGGACTCATTTCTGTGTTGAGTGATCCACCCTGCTACCAGAACATTCTCCAGACTTACTCATATCTCCAAAATCTCCATCCTCATGCTACCCCAGTGTCCTTTCACCTGTTAGTTTGGGCAGGTGGTAGAAGGCAATGTGTGGGCCAGGATGTGGGCTGCCCAGGATGTCAGTTCTTGCATTCTGCTGGTTCCTGGCTTTTGAAAAGTTACAATTGCCTTTTCTTTAGTACGGTCATTATCTTGAGGCTGTTCTCTCCAAACAGCTGCCAGTTATCACAGGAATTGTGGAAATACATCTTTGGGATTTCTGCTTCTTTATCAGACCGATTTGAAATCCATCCAACAGTTTCAAAGTTGCTTAGTGGGGGAGAGGAGGAAGAGATGGGACAAGCAGCACGAGTCATCGGCCTTATTTTGACCTGAAAAACCTGTTAAAAGAATCTCAACAGAAAAATCTTAAAACTTGGGAGTTCATGTTAGGTACACAAATCATGTGCTGTTTCCAAGGCTCCTTGGCAGTGCTGTGCTCACAGGTTCTACTGCAGCCTGTGAATCGTGGGTGCTCAGCACTCTTGAGAGTCAGATGATTTGGATACAGGTGGCGTAGGTAAATTTAGGTGCCCTGAATAAATGCCCTGTGACAGGCTATTTAAGGTGCTCTGTACGTAGGAAGGGAGGGATTGTGTGTTTTGGGCTTTCCCTTTAGGGGTGATTCACTGCTGCCCTGGCCAGGTTGAGCAGCACTCTGTGCCTTTGGCTTGGACAGGGCTTTTATGTTGGCAACCCCATGGTCAGCAAGCCAAGAGCTGCTGGCCTGGCTCTCCACAGCCTCAGCTCCAGGCAGCATCCTGCTGCAGCTGGCAGTCCAAATGGGAAGTATGTCAATAAATTGATCAAGGGAAATAGATACAAACCCCTTTTTCTCAGCTTCTTTTTTTTTTTTTTTCTCTAACTGCCTTTGTCTTTGTATATTGTAACTGTCAAGAAGCAGTGCGTGCATTTGAATGACTTGGATTCCTGTACAGTTTTGTTTTACTATCTCACCTCTATAAAAAAACATTTTAGGTTCTTTAAAAGACTTTTACACTCTATTTGTTTAATCATTGCAGATAAATCTTTCTGGATTTCTCCCAAAAGCTGAGTCAGACAGTTCTTTGACAAGCCTTTCAAGTTCAGAAAGGAGTTTCATTTTTATAAATAATCGTCCAGTTCTTCAGAAGGAAATACTGAAGGTAACATCCTCTAGCTTTTAATTCAAGGAATAGAAATGTGATTTCTTTGTGGACAGAGACACCTAAGCAATCTACAGCTTTTTTCCTCCATGAAATAATTAAGAGTATTACAGGTGAAAATACTAGCATTTACAACAGAAAGCCCTTCCACAAGTCTGACACCGCTGGTGCCTCCGTTCTATTCCATTTGCTGCAGTCAGACCACAGAGCTGGAGGTTGTGTTTTTGGCTGTTTAACAAAATTAATTTCAGATGCTCTATGCTAAACACCAGAATAGCTGATTCTTTGTATTAGCCCATAGAAATCACCTGTGCAATTTCCCATAAGGGAACTTGATGTAGTTTCTTGTAAGAATTCTTCCATAAAAATGTTTTGATTTTA
Organism: Oxylabes madagascariensis; assembly: GCA_013400675.1. NCBI lineage: Eukaryota > Metazoa > Chordata > Aves > Passeriformes > Timaliidae > Oxylabes > Oxylabes madagascariensis. The sequence goes on along the minus strand of VYZR01049181.1, from coordinate 2,532 downwards.
TCCACTTCCAGCTGTGGGCTTACCAAGCAAACAGCCATGCTTTCCCTTTAAATTTGTGTGTGCATTGGGTAGAAATGAAAGTGATAGTGCAGCAGCACTGGCTACAGCTAGGCATTGTGTAGGCAGAATTTGATACTCTTGGGTTTCTCTCACTACTGAACCTTGCAGCACTTCACTTGGAGCAGTGTCGCTGTCCTAATCCTTGTCATCGCCAGGGAAAAAAATCATGCTCATGCCAAAGTGTTCCTGCAGGTTTTAAAGTGGACACAACGGTCGTTTTCAATTGGCAAGCAAAGCTTTGTAGATGTAAACCCTGAACTTATGTTGGTAGGTTAAATGCTGAGTAAGGGTAATCCATCTCCATGCATTATTTGATGTGCCTGGCTCTTCTGGGAATTTAAAGTTTAGCTTTAATCCCATGATAGAGATGGTTCCTTAAGAAGAGCAGGGAAGCCTGGCTTCAAGGTGGGATTCAGCATACAAAATAAAAATACAGTGCCCTGCATGGAAAATAGGCTATATATCACTTTTACCTCCATGCTATGAAGGCATGGAAACTGCCAGGAACTGCCCTTTTGGTGATTATTGTGGCATACATGTATATGAGGACCTTTTAAGCATTTCTTTAACCTGAAAAACCAACAAAACCATCAAACCAGTTAAGCTTTTATAATGTCAGATTTTGTTTCTGTGCATTTTTTTCTATTTTATTACCTTTGCTGACGTCTCTTTATTAAATCAATTTCTAGTTAATTCGACAATACTACAGTCAGGCGACACAAAAGGACTCTACTCGTTTATATCCTGTTTTCTTTTTGAGTATTACTGTACCTGCCTCTGCTGTGGATGTGAATATAACACCTGATAAAACACAAGTTTTGCTGCATTATAAGGTAATTAAGGTTTTACTCTGTTTTTGAGTTGTCAGTCTTTATATAAGCATAAAAAGGGCCTTGGGACTACCAGAATGTTCAAACATAAACACTGTCACTGGATTTTGGGGGTTTTTTTAGTTACATGACAGCTTGCCTTTGTCAGAGCACTGTTTTGATCAAAAAGTACTGAACAGGCTGACTGGGGCATTCTTCAAAATTAGTTCCCCAGTTCATTTAAAATATTTTGATGCTGACAAATATATGCATATACCACTTTGGTTTCAAATGGCTTTACAGTGAGAGAAGCTAAGTGGAATTGATATGTGGCCATGTATAAATCTCATGCTTAACTTCATATTTAAACCAAGTAATCGCTATTTAAACACCACCATTAAGGTGAGGGTGGGCAAGAGGAGAGTTGATTTCTCATCAGAGGACTATTTTGTCATTATGTGTATAGATTATTGATGGCACCAATTAAGTGCCACAGAAATTAGAGAGGTTGCATTTCTGGTTATTAATGTGCTTATTCAAAGTGAATATAGGTAGTCACACCTGTATATGTTAATCCTCGTCTTCATAAAAACCTTTTGTATTTGTCTGTGTTACTCTGTAAATGTGCTGCCTCTTAAGGGTCACTTGTATGAAAAATAATACAGCATTTTTACATTTGATCTAGTTTTCCTTTGGCATTAGAAAAAGGGTTGGAGTTTCTTTTCTCTCTTTTTTTCTCTTTTTTAATTTATTTATATTTTTTAGGGGTTTGGAGTTTTTGTTGTGCTCATTTCCATCACTTGGTGCAAAGTTGATATGGAAACATGCACCATAAAAGCACCTACACAAGCACATTCACATGAAGTTGGATGTTGCTGGTGCACCTGTTTTGGCTGTAAACTTCTAACTCCATATTAGGTCGGAATAACTTCACCTGATACTGGTTTAAGAAGTCAAAACCCTGTTGTAAAGAAAGCATTTAATTGGTTTTGTGATATCAGAGTAAACTAGTGAAGCAGAATATACGTTACAAAATATTTGAGGCTGAAAGTGTCCAGTTCAGAGTCTTTCAGAATGTGTGAACAACTGAAATGCAATAATCTGCCCAGATTACTCTAAAAATTATTCCAAATAAGAGCACTTTGCATATTGCTCCGTATTCTTGGTATCTGGCAGTTACATTTTCAGATACACTTGTGTGTGTATATTTTCTTCTTTTTTTTCCAGGAATCTGTCTTACTTGCAGTTGAAAATGTGTTGAAATCACTGTATGGGCCACTACCTGCTGCAGTCCCTGGTGAAAGTAATAAAACAGATGTTACCTCAGAAGACATGTTTGTTCATAGAACAGACCAAACAGATGTGGCTGTTAATGAAATGGGACCATCTGGAAATGATGAGCTCCATGCTCATACTTCATTCCTTTCACTCAGCAGTGATGTGCAAAACTGTCAAGCAGGAAAAAACGCTGAGATCTGCTTAAATCATCAGACATTTAGTGGTGATAATGTACACAGTCGCCTGGACAAAAGAGAGGTTTCTAAGAGTGATGCCTTTCCAGACAGTTCCTTAAATCTATTGGGTGAGGAGGAACAGAATGGACGGAATATGGCTGATATTCAAAGTAACAGTGTTCCTGTGGACCCCGAGTCTAAAAAAGCCA
>VYZR01049176.1:42317-73371 GCA_013400675.1 Oxylabes madagascariensis | reverse complement strand
GCCGGGCCGGGCCGGAGGAGGGCGGTGATGGAGGTGGGCGCGGAGAGCTTCGCTCAGCGCCTGCCGCGCCTCAGGCGCCGCATCCTCCGCGCCGCCTTCGTGGGTGAGCGTCAGGGGCGCCTCGTCCGGCCGCAGTGCTGCCCTCGGCCCCTGCCCGACCTGTAGGGACCGGGCACTGAGGGGCACCGCAGCCGATAATGGCGCTGCTGCGCCCCGAACAGCGAGCGCTGAGGCGCGGGGATTCAAACAGGCGGCAGAGGCTGGAAGGGGAGCCCCGGCTGCGCTGCTGGCCTCGGCTCGGCGGGCTGGGGGTGTTAGGGGCTCGGGGTGGGGGCACGAACACAGCACAGGGTGAGGCGGGCCCCTCCTGAGGGGCGTGGGGGAGGTATGCAGATGGAGGTGTAAGCCCCACAGCTTTTTCTCTTGAGCTTGCTGCCTGTGGTTTGACAAAGGTTACGGTGAAGAGAAATGTTTGAGAAGCCCCCGTCCTGGTGCTGGTGAAGCTCGTGCCTCAAATTTCTGATTCTCTTGTGTTCTTTCCACCTCAACAGCCCTTGATATGGAGTTTACTGGTTTGCATTCAACTTCCCTACAAAACAACGAGCCCAGGTAAAGCTGTTGGACTTGAAATGTGAGGGAGACTTGTTGCTCTAGCCCTGTGAGAACAACTTGTTCGTAGCAACCCTTCATGCGTCTGCTCTCCTTTCCCCCTTCTGGTTTTGTTCCTAGCTTGTTTGACTCCCCTGCGGAGCGGTATGTGAAGGCCAGGCAGAGTGTTCAGCGCTTCACTCTTGTTCAGCTTGGTAAGTGCTGCTCTGACACGGAAAGTGATCTTCCGAGGTCGTACAGGTAACTGGCCTTTTGCTAACAGGTGGGTCCTGCTCTGGCCTTAATCCACTCATTCCAGAGACGTTTGCTCGTTGGGTTCTTTTTTCCCCTCTGATGTTTAACACTATCAGCTTTTTAATAAATAATGTGAAGTCAGGTGGACTATATAGTTTTTACTGGTCTAAAGTTGGCCATATTTAAAGGTCACAGTTAAAAATACAGGGCTTTTAAATCAGAGGATGCAAGCAAGAAGCATGTGATAGCAGCTCCTGTTCAAAGCTGTGTCATTTGATGCAGTGCATTATGAGTAAGGGGACTGTGAGGAAAATGAAGGCTGCTATTTCTGTTATTCCTAAAATAACAAATCAACATGAGAAAGGGCCTGTGGAGGAGGGCTATTGACAGTTAAGAGCTAGTAAGGAGTCAGGAAGCCAGTTCAAAAACAGTTTGAAATATTGTTCAAAGTCTTGGGGTATGTGAGATCTTAATGTGCCTTTTAGGGATTAACAGAAGAAAAAGGAACCTGAGAAGTAAAACCCACATTTCAGTCTTCTGTGGTGCCCAGCTTGTTCCAAACATTTTTGTGGTGTAGTTGGACCCACAGACTCATCTGTGTATGCACAGTCAGAGACTCATCAGCATCTCACCTCTTGCCCATTGCTCAGTCTATTTGTTATTTAATTCAGATTTGACTCCTTTTCCCACATAGCAGTGAAAGCTTGTCCTGTTCAGCTCTCAGGAATCCAGGGAGTGGCCTGGCAGTTGCTGCTAGGATTGGCACAGTGACATTCGTGAATGGAAAACATGTGTTTCTTACGGGGTTCCTCACATCCCCCATCTAATCTGCACACTATCTGTAGACATCCAGCTAAACACTGCCATCTCAACAGAGGTTTCTTTCTTGCAGGACTGGCAATATTCTCAAAAGAAAATTCAAACAAGTAAGTAAAAAAGCAGTTTTCTGTTACAATGAGGATAGTGCAGTAGAGATTTTATGCATAACTCCCTTTGGGCGGAGTTATTTCTTGTAATTGTCTTCTAGAGATTTTTTTTTTCATTTTAGGTATGTGGTGCATTCATACAACTTTTTTGTCTTTCCTTCAACACTGGGAATAAAGGATGTTGAATTCACCCTCTCTGCATCTAGTATTCAGTTCCTGTCTCATCATGGCTTTGACTACAACAAGGTATGTAGTCTCTGCCAGAAATGCAGAATAGAGAAAATCTGTGCAACTGCAGAATAAATCAGATTAGTATCCCTAAATGTTACATTTCTAGGGTAAATAGCATCTTCCTAAAGTATGGATGCATCATGCAGTTCGTTATCTACAGGGGTAGTGAGTGCTGTTTTTTCTGAACTAACGTGAAGGCAATAATCACATCCTCGGCAGCCTCAGACAGATTCTTCCGCCTCAAAAAACCCCCAAAACCTGTCTCTGGTGAGCTAAGGATTTACTAAACAGACCCTGGTGGGTGTCTTTACTATTCATGAAGGTGCAGAAGTATCAGTTTGCCAGGATCCTATGTATTGCCACATTTCCCATAGAATTCAGACTATCTCGTCCCAGAAGAGTACTGTTTTGAAATTCTGGGCAGGAAGCATCTGACTTCCTGACTCTTGGAAGCACCTTATTAAAGGAAAGGTAAAAAGAAGAGCAAAAAAAAATTATTATAGTTTACAAATACGCTTTTCTTTCCTCCATACTTGTTGGATTGCCTACAGTTTGTTTGTCCTAACTAACCTGCTAATTCTCTAATGTGCTGTGAGAAGATCCAGGGGAATGTAACCAACCTGGCATTTTCTCCCCACTCAGTTCCTCAAAGATGGAATCCCATACATGAATGAGGTACAGGAGAAGATCCTTAGGCAGCACCTCTCAGCAGGCACCTGGAAAGTATGCAGGTGAGCACTTCTCAGAGAGGTGTCTCCTCAGTACTGTGTTCATGGCTCAGCTTCACTCAGATCACATTTTGTAGAAATACTGAAACCTGTTGGTCTCAACACCTCACTGCCAGCTGTTCCAGCCTGCCGTGGTGTCTGAAGGAAGATTGAGATCACAGGATATTATGTGGAGAATTGGGTGCATGTTGGGAAATGGAGCTTTTGCATTCCTACAGGAAGGCACAAGGCTTCACCTGTAAAGAGCATTTCTCACACTGCCTCTTTCCCCTCATCCAGCACTAGTAATGCAGACAGGGATGTCCTGAAGAAAGCTATTGATGAAGTGACTTCTTGGATAACTGCAGCAAAAGAAGAGGATACTATGATTCTGCAGGATCTGAATGGTATGAAACATTGCCTCTCTTAGACACCTGTGGGCTCTGAGTGGCTTCATAATTTCTTGTGAACCTCTGAGGCTATAACTCATTTCTTCTGTTAAATTGCTTTATTGAGAAAGCATCAGTGCCCATCCTGCTTTTACAACTCTTTACCCCAGTTTATACTTTAGCTCCTGTCAGGAGTTCATCTCTGGGCTCTGCTTTTCTGCTCTGTTGGGGTGGTGGGTCTTTCTGAAGCAGAAGTGGATGTCTGGATGCTTGGAGCATGCTTTGTGGTAATTGACTTCCATTTTGTGCTTCTTTTGAGCAGCAACTGGAGAATTTGTAGTTACTCTGAATCAGGATAATGTTTTACATGTTTTAAATCCTGGGTGTTCTTTTTTTTTGTTTATTTTCTTCCCTTCCTTTCAGAGTTTAGTCCCTCTCATGTGGAGCAACAGGGAGCCCCATGGAGATATATATATGCCAGTGGGAATAAACAGGCCACTTACCCCTTGATATGTTTTGGGAGCACTATAGTAGAGCTGAGGAACTTCTGTGCTGACTTGAAGAACAGGGAATTTTTGCAGGGAATAATTTGTAGGTTTACTCACAGAACCCGAAACTTAATCTTCTAGGTCAGGGAATAAAATATAGAAAAGGTTAGGAAAAACAGATTATTCAAGGCGTTGTCTGTTGACTTTTTTTGCAGAGTGTGCAGTAGGAGGGGTGGAGACTGTGCTGCGCTTTTTATCTACTTTGTCAGCTAGAAATGATACTGATATTTTAATAGAGTCTGGCACTGGTGAGCACCTGTGATAACAAAGACATTTATTTAAGCAAGAAGACTGATTCAGGTGTCTCTTTTAATGCTATTCAGAAGAGGACTGGGTTAGTTTCTTATCAGCTGTGGGGGAAAATGCATTGGTTCTCTTTGTGTGCTTGGCTTCTGGGTCTGTTGCTCTGAAACTCTCCAAAACCAGAGAGTGTCTTTCTCAGAGTAGTAGCCTTCCTCCCTCTTCAGTTAGTCTTTTCCTTTGCTCCGTGTCCTTACAAGAGCTCATTTGCCTGAAATTTTCACTGTGATTTTTGGGTTTTTTTTATGTTTTGTTTATTTCTGTGGGTTTGTGGTTGTTGTTGTGGGAATTTTTGTGTGTGTGTGTCTATGTTTTTTGTTTGCTTTGTTTTCTTTCTGTTCTTGCGTACAGTAATGTACCAGGATCATATGTTGAGGAATATTTTCTAAACGCTGGGGAAGAAACACGTGGTCAGTCTGTCTGTGTAGAAGAATGATGTGTTTTCCTTAATAGGCTTGTCTGCAAATGCCTTAAGCTTTTTTGTATGTATGTGTGTCATAGGCTATCAAATGCTTGAAGTTCAGCTGGTTCTGAGGCAGGCTCTCGAAAATGTTTGGACAGAGCCTCTTGGAGACAAGAAGGTGAGATGGAAATACAGACCTTTTGATTAGAGGATTTCTGTCTGGACAGATAGGAGTGTCATTCTTGTAGGGATTCTGAAATGCTGCTTGTACTTTTAATGATACAGTCAAGAAGGAGGAGAAGACAATGACAAAGGAAATGTTGATTGTGGGATCCTAAGAAAAGGGATGCAGAAAACAGAGCTGTTTGTCCTGTAGCCCCGAAAGCCCTTTAATTGGAAATGCTTGTCCTTGGAGCACTTTTGGAAGCACCCTTTCTCTGTCTTCAGGATTTATTAAGTTCGTCCTTCAATATATCCACAAGAATGTACAGTTTTTGTGGTTTATATGTGGTTTTCTTTGCTGACTTCTGCCATGAAGTTGCTTTGAAGACTTTTACTCTGCGATTTGCTTTTTACTGTTCGCTACTGGTATTTTACATTCAGTGCAATATTTTCTGTATTAAAACTGTGGTTGTGGACTTCTCAAACTATGGGTGTGAGTATGGTATCAGTCAGTTGCTTATAATTAGCTTACAGAAATCCTTTTTTTTTGCATCAGTCCTACTTTGTTCTGATAACCAATGTCCCCAGAATGTCAGATTTACCCAGCTTTCTCATCTGAAGCATTGGCTTTGGGGACTCAGCTTGTATGATTGCTGTTTGTTTCTGCGTTTTTGGTACCGTGAACTTAGCATATGGGTATGAAGTTAAATTGAATTAGGTTAATTTGTGCTCAAAAAAAGCCCCTTTGGTAGGAATCATCCTCTTAAGTAGAGAAGCAAAATAAAGACTCACTTTGAGCAGGCCTGTTTAGTTACTGGAGCACTGATCTCCATAAAGTAGTGAGACAGTCCCAAGGTCCCAGGGGATGCAGCTTTTTTGTCCTTCAGTGCCTTGAAGCTGACCTTGACCTCAGCATTACTGAACCCTAGTAAGCAATGTACATACAACTAACATGGGAGGCTGAGATTCAGTGACTATTCTTTTCAGGTAATGGTGAAAAAAGTGAGTCCAGGGTACCGTCAGCTTCTGGAGAACTCTTCTTATGACCACTGTCAGAAAAAGCTCATTCTCCTGTCTGCCCGAGGCTTCACCAACCTCTTCCAGATACTTGTTAAAGCCAAGAAGGTAAAATGCCTGTGGTGGCATTACCTAACTAGGGTTACCTAGTCTCACTTTTCATCTCTTTTTAATTTTGCTGTGTTGAATGCAATATTAAAAATCCTGGTGTTACAGTTTGAGTCGCCATCTAAGAAAGCTGAGCAGATTCTTGCCTTTTGGGCAAGCTGTGCTTTTCAGCATGCAACAGACCAGTTTATGGGACCATGTAGACCATTGGTCTTACTTTGTGTGGAAATTCTTACGTTCTGTATGCAGCTTATCAAATGGATTTCAGCTTTAGAGGACTATGGGTGATGTGCAGCAAAGACTGTCCCTGCCCTTGTGAGTCAGCTTCTAAATCTGATGGCTGGAACCCTGTTCAGCTGAACCGAGAATCCACTTAGGTCCACTGAAAATTGAATGCTGCTGAGACAATACCCTCTCAGAGAGTCCACAAGTCTGATTTCCTGCAGGCAGTAGTCCTCCTGTGAGCCTTATAGCCTGAATGACTCCTGTGCAAGCGTGTGTGGATGTTGTCTGCTGGAGGAAAGGGTTACAGCCATTGAGTGTGCCTGTGTTGTTTATCTCTGAGCTCTCTTCAGGAATGTGCTCCAATGGGCTGTTATGTTTATATTCCTCCCGTAGCCCCTGGTGGGACACAACATGCTTATGGACCTTATGCATCTTCATGACAAGTTCTACAGGCCCCTTCCAGGTACTGCTGTGCGTAGCTGCTGTCCCGGGCTGCTGCCTTTGCACTGAGGGTGGAACAGGAGGTGCAGTGGCCATTTGCCACCACAGACACCTGCAGGGCTTAACAAGCAGCAGAGCTGGTTGCCTCTTCTGAGTTTTAAATGCTGGAGAGGGCATTGTTGCCTGCTGTCACTTCTCTTTCCTATTAATTTGTGATTCCATTGGATTTTCCCCAGTTTCCTGATGCCTTTCTCCACATGTGCTTTGCTTTCAGAAAGCTATGAGGAGTTTAAAAGGAACATTCACAACCTGTTTCCTGTCATCATAGACACCAAGACTGTAACAAAATACGTGCAGAAGGTGAGATGCACAGGTTTTTTTGTTTGAAGTTCAAACTTGTGTTTCACCCAAGAGAGAGGATACCTTTCCTCAGTGCCCTGTGATAATAACAGAACTGCAACCAGTTTTCAGTGTTGCCTTGGGAAGTTCTAATTTTAGATCTCATTTAACAAATTGGCAGTGCAGTAATTGAACTCACCATAAGGTCTGTTGTGGTTGGTTTTCTAATACATTTTTCTTTTATAGAAATGTCTGTTTCCTCGAGTATCTGGTCTTTTGGAGGTGTATGATGTTTTGTGCAGGTAAGTGCTGGCCAATAGAGCTTTCAGCAATCCCTGTCTTCCTTGGATAGATATTTCACAGTCAGCCATTTCCTATGTTCTTACTTTCCCTCCTCTCAAATGTTTTTCAATTGGATCCCCGTCTTTCTAAATTAAGGAGCATAGGATTTGCACATCTTTCTTATAAAGGAATTCTGTAGTAAATTATTTGTTCTGAGTCACTTCTCGCATTGAATTGCCATTATTTCATTGGTAACAAATTTGGTTTGCATACAGCTGTACAGGCAGCTTGAGAATTATTTTGTTTATGCCATATTCTGAATGAGTTTCAGTTCTTGGTGTAAATACATCCTAATTTCAAATGCCTGTCCTAAGAGAGGGCTGCACTGAGCCCAAAGCAGTAACTAAAGACAATGTTCAAATGGAGCACGAGTGGATGTTGTATCTCATGAGCTTAGTCATGATGTGGTAGGAGACTTACTTCACACTTCTTTTGTGAATTAATTTTTTTCCATGTCAATTTTCCTAAGGAAAGGAAAATTTTGCTTGTTTCCCATTACCTCCTAGTCCCAAGAAGGAGATGCAAAATTAATACATTTTTAAAAACAGTGCTGGGATTCTGAGAGTTTGTTTATTAGCAGTTTCAGACTGCATATTCTGCTTGATCTTTCTTTTATTTCAATCATTCCCGGGGTATCTGTTTATCCTCCAGGGCTCCCCATTCAAATGGAACTATCTAGTCAACTTCTTTCCCTGCAGTTTTAGTTGTGCTCAATTTTTTTTTTTTTTTGTATGCAATTAGAACAGGTTTGCTGCTTACAAGTTTTGAGTGAGGGAAGAAACTAAGCAAATATTTAGGAGTTAGTTTTCAGGAAGAAAACTGATAGATATTACTCAAGTAAGAATTTTGGCCTTTTCCTAGAGGCCTACCAATGTTCATTTTAAAGTCTCTGGTAGCTTTTTCTGAAATGAAGCAACAGGTCACTAGAGAACAGTAACTTTTCTGTAACATGCTGAGGAAAGACAAAAATCTCACACATCCACTTGTCTTCAGCAGCAACCTAAATCCCAAAGGTCCACCGTACCCTGTTATAGCTCTTTCAAGTGGCTGCTCAAGATACGGTATGTTCTTAAGCAAATCTTCAGTCAGATACATCAAAAGAGGTTGGTTGTACTCCGTGGGTGAGCACATGTAAAGCATGAGGGAATGCCAGTAGGTCTGCTGAATTTGCTCAGAGCTGCTGATAAACATTTTTGTCCAGAACCAAAGCCTGGGCTCCCAAGAGGTGTGTTCTGTGTGTCCCTGGTAGCTGCTGAGGGTAATGCAGGGCAGGTTTGCCTCATGCTGCCAGCACAGACAGCATTTACACTGTGTTGGGCTGAACTGAACCTGATTGGGGCTGTGAAGAGTCAGGAGCCCTTGGAAGGGGCAAGGGGAGGTGGGAAAGGGCTGTCTTGGAAGGGAAAGTAGAAGGAGCTAAAGGCACAGTAGCAGGAGCTTGGTGGCTAGTGTGCAGGCTTAGTGATGCCTGTGCAGGAGGTTGTGTCCAGGACATGGTGTGATACTGGCTGCGAGGCAGATGTTTTCTGGCTTCTCCTGGCAGCACCGTGTCCTGCAGCACAGGGCCTTCTATGTTTTGAAATGGTCCCCATACCATCAGTAACATAGACAACACAGTTTGGTTTAGACTTTCATAAAAGTTAAAATTTTTTAATGTGCATCTTGCTAAGCTTTCAGACATTCATGTAACTGCTGCTTCTTTTTTGGTGTTGTTTTAAAATGCATGCTAGAAGCACAAACTTTTTACTGAGTGTAAAGTTTTCAGGGTGAGGAAGGAAACAGAGCTGAGGGGAGGAGGGAAAGAACCTCCAGAACAGTGGATCTTATGAGTTAGGATTCTGCAGTGTAGTAGTTTTCACAGCATGCTAGATGTGTTTACTTCTTCTTGGTTTTTTTGGACACTTACAGCTGAGAAGAAATTTCCTCATGAGGCAGGCTATGATGCATTTCTCTGTGGTTCAGGTAAAATGCTTCTTAAAAACTCCTTCAGATATTGTGTTGGGATTTGGCAATCTTTTCCTTCTCTCTAGATCTATTTGATGCTAAGAAATATTTGTTTATATACAGTCTGTTGCTCTTAGTGACTTAGCTGCACTTCAATGCATTTTTGCTTTCTATGTATTTAGCTGTGTTTCTCTAGCTTTCTTCTAATGCCACCTCATTATTCCTTTCTTTAGTTCTTCTGATGTCAGCTCATTTGCTACTGTGCAGATCCACAGAGTGAGTAATGTTTAAGTGTTGACTGAAAATTGCATTACATAGGATGTTTCCGTATGGAAAACAGTCTTACGTTTGCTCTGGCTGACTTTTTGTTTTGCAGGCTGGCCTTCCTTTTGGACAAAAGAAAGTGTTACTGGAAATGTCATGGTCTAATTAGATTTTTATTTTATAAATCTGAAAGTAGTAGTTTTATGTCAAAGCTGACATTTTAAAAATGAAATTGGGGCCATGTGATGGCTCAGAGGTTGGGAAATGACATTGTGACTTCTTTATTCTTGAACAAGCTCTCTCAAGTTCAGTTCACTTGGGTAAGGGTCAAATAATTTTCCATTAGTTTCCATTCTTGAAATCTCTGTGAATCAGTGCCTTCAGTTAAGTTCCCTTTTCTTGCAGCTTTTTGACTTCTGTAGGAAGGTACTAAGATCTGAAATATCTGTTCTGTGACTTGTTGAAGAGCTTGACACTGTGTAGCAGTGCAGCGCTGGAGAAACAAAACTTTGTTCTCTTTTGTTTTCTGATTTAGTGATGCAGTGGAGGCAGATCCTTCTTTCTCGCAGTATCTCACCATGTTAGCCGAGCATGTGAACAAAGTGAATTTCATCCGAGGGGGTGTTTCAAGCATTGTGCGTATGAATTGCAGGTCTGTGACCTGTGTGTGGGGTGCATAGGTCAGTAGCCTACTTAATAGCTTCCTTAGAGGAGAGGAATCCACTGCTGCTGCGGCCCCACCTTGGTAGAAATTGTCGTCATACAAGTGATGCAGTGGACTTTTTAAAATGGCCAATGAGTTGAATTTCTGCTTTGCAAAATGTGTTCATGCTGTTATTCTGTAAGATGGCATTAGCCAGTTTACGCTGCTGTTTCTCAGGTAGTTTCTCCGTGGTAGTTGTGACAGTTTGCTTTTATGACGATATGTAGATGAATCTTGGGGCAAAAAAATTAATTCCACACCAACAGCAGTATTATACAACCTGTCATTTATTTGTCATGTTCTGCATATTTCTGATTATATTAATAGTGCCTCTATAGTATTACTAAATTCAGATATGTCCCAATATTGCACGTTTTCCAGAATTTTGCTGGGGAAGATGCTCCTAGCCGTCATCCCCCTGCCTTGGTTGTTCATGTCCGAGGCTGGCCAGGGCTGACTGAGAGACAGATTTACCAAGAGTTTAAAGCTCGTTGTCGCTTTGATGTCAGACGGCTTTCAAAGAACCAGTTCATTCTGCTCTCCAATAAATACAAGCAGTAAGTGATCAGAAAATCTTTAATTTTTAGTCCTTTCTTCCTCTGATCCAGACCTTTGTCCTGCCCTCTCTCTGCTGTGACAGCTCTTGGACAGAAATTCCTGCCCTGAGCTGTGGGGTGCTATAAGCAGCCTGCGGGCTGAGCTCCAGCCGTGCTTTCGTTGCAGCGTCAGGCTCGTCCTGCGGGATTACAGGCACCACCCTCACCTGCAGGTCTCGGTCTATCGCCACTGGAGGCACTCGCCGAGCGTGAACTGCCTGCTGCAGTGAGTCGAGGGAGCACGGGAATGGGGCAAGCTTTCCTTTCGGGTCCGAGGTGCTAGCACAGCAGCAGCCTGCCACTTGTTTGCAGTGTCCTCCTGCCAGCCCCTCGGAGGAACAGGGGACTCAGGAGCAGGTTTGCTCGCTGAGTGGCTGCTCATGAGCTGATTTCAGCCCTGGGCGACTGGACTTTAATCTCACTCGTGGTTAACCCAGGAATGTTACCCTGTGGATAGCACAAAACTATGTACGTGCTGTCACAGCAGAGAGGTGGTAATCTTAAATGAGTGTAGCACCAGCTCTAATAAGCTTGAGGAGAGGGAGGCAGAATCTGAGGTGTGGGATGGATGTGGGCTTTTTTCTACAGCTGCGTTGAAAGTTTGGTAGTGGGAGAGAATTCCAGATTCAAAGTGTACCCTTCTTGTGAGGTGGTGACAGTGATGCTTGTGAAGGGTGAATTTCTGCCTTGACATGGTTTGGAAAAGAATCTAAGGGCCTAATAAACACAAAATTAAGCCATAAATATAAGTAACCTAACAGCTTTTTATTATTCTTGTCTCTTAGAATCTCTGGTATTGTGGCACTGTGGTCTCTCTTGGCCTTTGCGCTTGGAGGAGCTCGTAGCTGTTGACTAAAGGACAGTAGAGATGAGTTCAGTGAGGAACGCTGATCTTATTTCTTGTGTTTGTCTGTTTTGTTACATTCAATAAAATATGAGAAAAAAAATGAACAAACCTTCCCCCCCCCCCCCCAAACTATGATTACTGCTTGAATTGTTTTCTTGGAAATGTATTTTTTAAAGGGGGTGTGTTGGTTTTCAGTTTGTGGTATTCTGTAATCTGCTCAAAGCATCATCTCCTCCTGAAGCAGGAGATGATTGTTTCAATGCCTAATTTACTTTGGTCCTGTGTAGGTTCTTCACAGCTGTTCAGACCCTCAATTTGTTCCCAGTGCCAGTGTTTGCTGCATAAAACACATTTCTGATAAAGTTCGGGAAGTTATGAAATGAAAGATGCTATTTTTAGCTTCAGTTGTAAAGCAGGGGAAATGTCACTGTTTACCAAATGAAAATGGGCAGAGTTGGTGGAGAAACCACTCTTGGGGCTCATGACAGATTCTGGGGAGTAGTAAATAATTTGCAGTGCTGTCAGTGCAGTCTCATGCACTGGTATTTTCAGTGGCAGTGTAGCTGAGGTTTTACACAGATAAGTGGAATTTATCAGGTTTCAGTTTGTGGAGTATACAGAGGTCAGGTGAGTCAGCACATTTCTGTTTGCTTCTAGTGCACACCATGTGAGCAGTCCTTTATCCAAAGTAGCCTGAGACATGCTTTGTGGATCAGTTTCTCTTGATATAGCTGGAGTATTTGTTAATGCAGGGAATTTGGTTTTCAGAGATTTTTCCTATTAATCTCTTCTTCTTAAAAATAACCTGTTGATCCAGGGTTTCCATATAATGGTTCCTAGATGTCGTTAGTCAGACTTAATTGGAGGGGGCCTATGCTCACCTAATAGGCAGAATCTGCCTTTAATTGACTGTAAGGTGGGAGTTGCTGCAGGGAACCTTAAGGCAGCAGCACAGCACTGCGGTGTTCCTAAAGATCACGTGCTCTCTGCTGCTGAGGGCCTGCTGCTCTTGAGGGGAGAAGGGCAGCTCATCTTCAGATGTGGTTCTTGAGTTCTGCACAACTTGTGGTTTACAGCTCTTGTTTCATAAACAAGCTCCTACAAGACCAAGTAACTGACTTCTTGAAGATGTTTTTTATAACCCTTCAGTGATGGGGTTCTCTGTCACAGTGCTCCTTCAAGTACCAGTGTGTCTCCCTGCTTATTCTGTAATGTTAGTTTGTCTTCTAGCATCATTGGACACCCCCCTTGTGTCAAGGAGAGCACAGGCTCCTTGTGTTGTGCAGTTTTAGGAAGATTTTTCTCTGAGTGTTACATACAGCAGCATGTGTTTTCACATAAAAACAACTCTTGTTTTATGATTTGGGAAACATAATACCCTTGTTCTCTAGGGTCTGGATTCAGCTAGCCATTTAAATGTGCATCTAATCTTTACAGTCTGGGGATCATGAAGATATAGGTGTTGTTATGAGAGGCGCAGCAGTTTTCAAGGGAACATGCACTTTGAAGGAACAAATGTTCTGTCTTTAAATTTTATTCCTCCCATTTTCTTCCCAGAGTGGCACATAGACAAATAATGACTCAGTTCCCTACAGTGCTGTTCTCTCTCTTGATTCACCCTCTAGAGAACCACACTTCCCGGTGAACAAAAGTAGAGATCCTCTCACCCTTTTTGGGAGAAATAGCCTATGGGTCTGACCATGTGTTTTCCATTTCCAAGAGACCGACACACCTCATGTAGCAACGTGGTGTAGTGAATCAAGAGACTTGATTTTCTTGCTTTAGAGCTGAGAGTAGTAAGTGACAATTGCTGTAGAATTACTAGATATTCCTAATATCAATCAGTTAAGTTTAGAGTAAAAACATGAAGAGATCAGAGTGAGTTGAGTATGTTCTCATCTTCCAAGGAAAGACTTTACAGAAACAAGTTGCCTTCTCTGATAATCAAGGGTTGCTTGCTGCTCAGAGCCTCTTAAGGAGCTCATTGAGATGTACTGGCAGTCAGTTCCAATGAGATGTGTTAGCTGGGAGCTAGTCAAACAAATCAGAGACATTTGGCCCTGGGAACAGAGCTGCAAGGTTTTCTGAGCAGCTGTTGATGAAGACACAATCTTCCTGAATATGTCAATCTGGCCATTCCAGCCTCAGCCATTGCTTTTTCTCCAGACTAGGGAATTCTTACTAATTGAACTTGGAAGTATCCAGAGTATTTCAGGTTATGCCTGTTCCTGCCTGTCTCCTGCAAGGAGTAGGAGATAATTTAGATTCCTGTGAGGCCAATTCATGGTGGTGCAACCTGACTTGTAACTCTGGCCCTGAAGAGATGCATGTCAGAGCTTCTGAGTTGTTCTGAGGGCTGGCAGTTCTGAAAATCAGACCCGTCTCCCTTAGACAGTGATAAAACCACAGCAGAGTCCCTAGCAGCAGTTACAGCACACCTGCCTCTTAGCACTGCGAGAAATTTGTGCTTTAGCTGCAAGGCTTGAAAGGATAATTCCAACCCCTCGATGAAAAAAAAGTTGAAATTCAAGTTGTGAAGGTGTATGCTAAAAGTATAGCCCTGCAAATGGAACACTGCAGATCAGAATATATTTATTTACAAGAACAATTTGATTTTTGATACACTGACTTCTTCAAATGTGATTAAGATTAAATAAGTGGGTTTTGATAAAACATCTCTACTCCAATGAGAAGGCATGGAAAAGGCAAAACTATCTAAATATTCTTCTCTTCTTGCTGCTGCTCATGGCTTCAGTGGTAATAGGCCAGATTCCCGCTGGCCCTGGAGGACAGGAGAGCAGGATTTACCTCTCTGAAAAGATACTTTTTTCATATAGAAGAAAATTTTGTATAGTTCTGTGTTTTCAAATGGTGTGAATCAACAGTTCTTCTTCACAATATGCTTTCACTCAGAAGACATCATAGCAGAAAACCTTGCAACGGCGAGGTTGCAGATGTCTTGCTGGATGAATGAAGTGCAAGAGCCTGGTGCCAAGTGCCAGCAGTGCTCAGCCCCTTGGCGGGAGGTTCCCTCACAAGCCGGAACAGCTTTGGCCGTGTTGCAGCACCACAGCTGGGTCAGAACGTTGTGTGCTGATGAAGCGACTGACAAAGTTTCCATACGCCTTAGACATGGGAAAACCCTGCTGTGCAACTGCAGTTGACATATTTTTATGGTGTTCTTTTATATGCAGCAGCAAATCTGACTTTTATTTTCTGATTTTTATCTCCCTTTTTCCCATGGTTTTTCCCAACAGCGCCTCTCTAGTGGTTGCTATAGGCTCCAGCACTGGAGAACCCCCCCCAGGAAGTCTGAGTGAAGGGGCAGTGTCTGAAATGCCATGGGTGTATTTCTTTCAGGAACCCTTATGCTTAAGGAAGAGGTGGTGATTGTACCCAGTCTGACACAAGGGACCCTTGGAAGGGGAACGTTGCATCAGCCCAGTGCCATCTGAAAGGCGTCTCTATAAAGGCTGTACAGACCAGAGATGCCAGGGAGAGCCCAGATCTCTGATCCCTTGGTTTGCTGGAGGTGTGGCATGGCTTACAGCTGTGCTGGCTGTCCTGCAGAGCTGTCACCACACATCCCCAGAAGAGCGACCCACACGAGTGTGTATCAGTGCTGTGTTACAACAGCTGTGGCTGAGCAGTGGGGAGGGAAGCAGGACCTGTGCCCCCAGAGACAGGTGGAAATCATGGTGCAGAAGATGACCAAGGATTGCTGTGGTGCAGGGACTGGAAGGAGAATGTATGCATGCAGAAGCCATGGAAAGATTTTTTTCCAGAGGCCCCTGAGGAGCTGTGAGTTTGTTGCAAGGCAGGAGGCCATGAAAATTGGAGAAGAGTTGTAGTAGTCAGGATGCACGGAGGATGAGGGAGAGTTTATGCCTAATGTCTCGCCTCATGCTTTCTCTTGCTACAGAAACTACCTTGTTCAAGCTTGTGGTTTTAACTAGTTTTAACAAAACCAGTGCTTAAGTATTATGGGAGTGCCCTTGGCCTTCCCTTCTGGGAAGGATCTTGGCACAGTCCCATCTCTGAGGGGTACCTGGGCTGGGGTTGCTCCCTTTTAAGCACAGACACAGTATGCAGAAACACTCCCACCTGACATTCAGACCCCTGCCCTGCAGCTTGGGCAGGGGAATGAGACTCATATCCTCAGAGAAAGTGGATTCAAATCCCATCAGTATCCTAAAAAGCAGGTGAGTAGTTGAATCCTCTTGGACTTTTTCCCCAGCCAAATGAGCATATGAACAGACAGATGTTTCACCAAAGGTAAGATGAAGATGGGACTCCTGCACCACTTCCTCCCTGTGCAGGACAGCTAAGGACCCCCTCCAGACACAGGAGTGATTGGCACTCAGTCTCCTCTTTCTGGAGATGGCTGTGTTAATCCATTGGCCTTCCCCAGCCAAGCATTAAAAGAAAATGGCAACAGCAAATGTGTTGGCAAAGAGCTTCATGTCAGTGGTGCAAGTTAGGCTAGGTTATAAAATACCTGTGGGATGGAAATTTGTAAAAGGTAATAGCTACTATGCACAGAAAACAATGGTGCCCTGGCAGAAACACATCCAGTTAAAAAGGAAAATAAAAAAGTGTGCTATTTAAAACTTAAAGACAGCTTATTAAGCATCACCCAGGCACACACAAATTAAGGATATCCTAAAGTACTTCTAAGTTTGGACCTGGTCCACCCATGAACACTCCTGGAGTTTACCTGGGTTTATAAGCAGTGGAAGAGTAATGTGCAACCCTCATTTTGAATTTTGAAGTAATACAAACTATTTTACTTGCCCCATAAAACTTGGCACTAGTGTTTGGACAGATCTGTCACATGTTCTGACCTTGCTTGAGAAGGTGCTCCTAGAAATTCCTGCTTTGCCTCCAGCTTTTGCTTAACAAAAGTACAGCTGTCTTAATTTCTCACCATTTAACAAGATTCTTGCTTACAAGTGCAGCCAGCCTAACCAAAACAGGCAGTCATCCACTCACTCTGGAACTCGTCTGTCCTGTGCATGAAACATGTGCAACTGACTTTGCCATTCCTACGTAAGTGTGAGGATTTGTAAACACACAGGCTCCCACAGCTGCCTGCAGTGCTCAAAATTTGCTGCTTCCCCTGGGATGAAGGACAGAAGCAGCTTGATGTAATTGTTCCACAGGGCCACTGGGTCATGGGAAGCAGTGCCACAGGAGACATGCTGGGCTCTTGGGCCTCCCTTGGGGTCCTACAGTCTCCAGATGCTGGGCAGTCTCCAGGGGTTGGACTGGGTCTGGCTGCTCAGTGAGGGGTGTCTGGGGGCTCTCTGAGAGGCACCCCTGTGAGGAGGGATGCTCTTGCTCCACGGCTTGCATTGGTGAATGTCCTAAATGTACCACAACTTAACACAAGAGTAGTGCAAGGTGATGGGGGAACAGAACTGCAGCCAGACCTCTTCCCAACTCCACAGGCACCTGTCACCATCTTTAGACTCCCAAATACTTGTACAGTCTGGCTGGCACCTCTGATTCTACATCTGCTCCCCCCTGAACTTACCCTCCTTTACCTGCATGCTTCCAGTGGTGTCACTGCTGAAGGAGGCACCTGGAGGAACAAGCAGTGCTTGTCAGTGGCTACTGGCTCATGGTGGGCTCAAATCGGGCAGGAGGCAGGGCTGTGGCTTCACAAAGCACCGCCCCATCCTCTTGCTGCAGGCAGTCCCCAAGGAAGATGTGCTGGCCTGACAGCTGTTTCTGTGAGTATTTGTGCTGGAGCAGTGGCATGAGCTCCTGGCACACATGCCAGGATTAGCAGCCTCATTGCTGGTGTGGCAAGAGGGCCCTGACCCTGAGATTGGCTCAGCTGGTCAGGGCATGGTACTGATAACACCCAGGCTGTGGTGTTATCACAAATAACCCAAATATCTCTATACAGGATATTTGCTTGAGAGTGGGACTCAATGATCCTTGTGGGTCCCTTCCAACTAAGAATATTCTGTGAATCTGTGAACCCTGGTCCCCCCTTTCTTCCAGTTTTTGGCCCCCGCCACATCTCTAGAGCAGCAAGCGCAGGAGAGAGAGATGGACTTTGCTCCTCANATGTTTTAATAATTCGGAGGGAGGGGGTTTGCATTCTCCATTCCAAAGGGAGGTTCTGCTCTCCCTTGCAGATACCTGTCTTTTCTAACCAAGACAGCAGGCAAGAAGGACTCAGAGCAAAAGTTGGAGAGAATGGGCAGGAATAGGTGACAGCGAGCTGGAGGTGATGTGAAAGGGTTTGCTGATGATCATCTGCAGGGGGAAAACAGGCTTTAGACAGGAGATTTTGGCACTTCAGCCACACAGGAGTTTCTCCTTGCTGAAGGTTACCACTTCTCTCAGGGTTTTGCTCATTCACCCTCTAATCTGACAAATTCCACCAGAGTCGGACAAGGGGGCTGGAGCAGCTGATGTGTGGACCTGACAACCTTCAGTAAGGGTCAGCGTTTCTTTCCTTCTATTCCTTCTGCAATTCTGAAGTTTAGAAATGAATGCAGCTTCCTTCTGTAAGTATGGATTTCCCTTGACACCAACATTTTTCTACTGTGGGGATGGTGCTGGCTCACAGGTCTTACTGGCAGGCAGGTGTCCCAGGAAGCTGAATACAACCGTGGTTGCCCTACTCTTCACCCAGCTTGCCACAGGAGCAGGAACCAGCCCAGACCCCACTGTGCTGGAGCTGGCTTCTCTGCCCCTTGTAGTCTGCTCAGCTGGCTTGTTCAGTTGGGGCAGAGACTGGGTGGAAATTTCCCTTGAATCGCTCTGGCAGGGAGCCTGTGTGATTTTAATTTTCTAGCCAGGGACAGGGCGCCTGCCTGGTAGAGTGGATTGAGCATTCCTTCCTTCACTCCTTATTCCTGCAATACCCAAGCATCAGCTTCCTGTTCTGTAGCCACTTGTGCTCCATTTTTTGAGATGTGAAATGCTATATATCTTATTAAAGTTTAGAAGATTTTGTGGGTTTTGGTGTTTTTCCAAGAAATCCCAAATTCACCGACAAATGGAGTTTTCACCACAGAAACTGGGACTATTTTTTGAAAATAAAAAAAGGTGAAGTTTACTTTTTTCCCTCAAAAACTTCTTCCTCTTGCCAATGGCAAAATGCTTGGTCTTGTCACACTGCAAGTCTCACACCACCACCTGCCACTGGTTTCACCTCCCCCTCAAATCCACTTGTGCTGGAGACTGTGACTCTTCTTGGGTAATATCATGTAGCAATTTGCTATCTTTAAAGTCTTCAAAAATCTGAAAAACTCATCCACCTGCAGAGTGCATCCTTTCAAGAGGGTGTAAATAAACTTCTGGGTTTCCAACCCATCCTGCCTTTGTTCAGCTCTTACCTTGCTCCTCATGTCCCCATCCATTAAGGCTTTCTGCAGGGCTCTCTGAATGGTGTCTCCAATTCTCATCTTCTTTCATCCCCTGACACAGAAGACCAGGGGTTTTGCACTGCTGGTGGTGATGCTGAATGAAGCAGAAATGTACATGTGCCTGAGTGGCAGCAATGCAGGAAACCTTTGTTTCACAGTGGTTGTGAGTCTGACAGCACAGCAAGGATGAGGAATGGCATGGCACTAAACCATCATGGCAAAGTCAAGCCTCATTTGGAGGCCTCTTTTAGACAGTGATGAACAAGATCAAACTGGGGGGAACTATGAGTGGGTTAAAAATTAGGTCATTAATGACTGAAGATAATCATTGCATTGTTGCTCCCAGAGCCCTTAGCAAGCAGTTTGAGACACCTTCACTTCCTGAAATCCTCCATCCCACTGAAACCAAAGTAATGAAAGATACTTCTCCTCTTTTGATAAAGACCCAGGAAATATAACCATGTTGGCAAATCAGCTGAATTACAATGTGATTCATCAGCTGCTAAGTACTTAACATGGAAACCAATCTGATAAAGTTGTAACTACCATCGAAGAAAAAAAATCAACATCTGGATAAAGTGTTGTTTATGTAACTGAACAGTTTGTAATTTTTTTAGAGAACACAAAGTCATGGATCAGTGATCTGTATCTCTCTGTGTCAAAATGGTAATTAATGCACTGTGTTAGTAGATAAATATACACATGTATGTAAAGATAACTCACGGTATCATTCGATCTTTTGCCTTTTGCTATTTAGTGTAGTTTGCTCATATTTACATAGACATGGAAAAGTACCAAGCACCAAGCATCTTTTACCCTATTTATGTAAGAGCAGCTGATAATGTTCAAAGATTGGTGAGAATAGGTCCTACATTTTCCACGGGTCATGAACTTTGTTGTAATTTGCCTCCAAGGACCCAATTGGGGGTGCAGCACTGATCTCCTCAGCTTCTGTGGGTTGATTTCAATCGGTTCTCTATATCCATCAGAAAAGGGGAGAGCTTGGTTGTGTCCTGGTCTTGTGCTCCCTGAGGCTGTTTCTCAAGGCAAGGAGACTCAGCCTCAAAGCCTCTGCTGTGAGGAAGGGCTGAGTACTCGGCTCTGTGCTCTGACCTTCCCCAGTGTGTGCCGGGTTATCTCCTGTCAACAAAGGCAAAGCACCACCTTATCAGTCTGCTTTTAGAGACCTAACAGCAAATGTGCAAGGGCATTTTTAGGGTATTTAAGCAAGAATAAAACCATACCATTGCTCTTTAAAATGAGACTATAAAAAAATTAAGTTTGGGATGAAATCTTTACTTTGATGCATTTGATCACTGAGTTTTGAATGAAATGGCAGAAACCCTTTAGGCTGTTTAAATACTTATTTGTGTACTCTATCAATTAAAAAAGATACAGAAAAAAATTGACTACTACGTAGCATTGATTTAAAACAATAAGCCAACCAGCATTAGAATTAAAATTATTTCTCTTCTCTTGTAAACAAAGTGGCTCAGAGGCATTTGCTAAGACTCTTGCTTTATGCTCCTGGTGCCCACACCTCCCATCCCCGTGTCTTTCTTGCTGGGGTTGAATGTGAGCCTTTGTGGCAGCCTCACATGTTTTTTGTTTCCTGTGAAGGAGGAACTGTGGGCACAAGGGTATATTCTTGCTATTACAGTTGTTTGAGGCTGCTCTGGTCTCCAGGGACTCACAGGAGACAGCCACCTTCTTTCTCACACAGTTCTTGCTTTTAAGACCTGAAAAGTGAAGCAAATGGGATGCTGGAGGCTCCACTGGTCATACAGGAATGGAAAGTTACAGACATACTCATGAACTAGATTCAAGCCGAATAAGCAGACTTTATTAGTACCGCTCCTGCACAAAAAGCGCTTGAATCCAGAATTCCCAAGGGCAGAAGAGATGCAAAGGAGGTTATGCTGACTTTTTTTTGCACTACACTGAAACAAGATCATTAATGTGCTCAAGAAGGAATGCAGGACTAGAAGGGAGCTCTTACTTTGCAAAGCTGAATTTCTTTTTATTGCAATTAAAAAAAAAAGAAATAAAAAATCACGTCCCTAAGCTGATCATATTCTTTCCTGAAAGTATTCAAGATTTTCTGCCTGTTCTTATTCCAGGCTGTCCAGAAGCCATAGTCCTCTGGTACCAGATCTGTTTCGAGCCCAGTTTCACTGTCTTGCTAGAGGTGGTACAATCTTGTCAGCCAGGCCAAGTCACTCTGACACTTCTAGGTAATGCCCAACAGAAGTAATCATATCATTTCCTAACTGGAGGAAAAATAGTGTGCTTCACAGGCAGTTTTCCTCAGTTTTTCAGAGCAAAAAGTGTAAGTCAACATTCAAATAAGTGTCAGGCAGGGTCCTACTCCCAGTCAAGCCAAGGGATGAGCTTTGCTGAAGGTTTTGGTGGGAGCCGCTGTGGTAATTAAAATGTTAAAGATATGTGTTAGACATAATTAATTTTATCTTGAAAAATGCCAGCATGCTACTTTCTGCAGATAATGGGTAATTGTGCATGTAAAGAATTGCAGACATTCAGTGGCAGCCGCCGTGCTCATGGTGAGGGGACCCCCAGATAATCCAGCTTATGACTTCTTTGCCAAGTGTGTTAGTGGTGTTCCAAGTCTGTAGATGAGCCATGAGGGAGGAAAGTGAAAGGTAAAGCTGAGGCAGGTCACCACATGCACTCGGACAAGCTCTGGGGCTGATGTTGTAACTGGAGGGACAGCATCGTGCCTCCAAAAAGGTAACATTTCTTCAATGCTCAGTGTATCTAAAGGGTTAAGGTGACAGGGAAGGTTTTCTTTTCTGCCTAAATTAGGAAAGAGAAGAAACTTCTGAGATTCCGTGTTTTGTGTGTATGTCTGTGTCCTGGAAGACCTCTACCAAATAAAGACTTTACATAAACAATCAGACAAAAATAAATTTTCTCCCTGAGGTAGAAGGAGCACACTGTAAGAGGGGGTGAAGGCAGCCCCCTGGAGCCAGAGAGTGAGTTTGAAATGAGTGTGTAGACAAAGAAGAACTTTAATTGCTGCTGGTGTGACAGGAGAAAGGTCTGAAGCAGGTTATGATCAGACTAGTGGCTTGCTGAGTAGAAATGTGGAGAGGATGTGGCAGGGAGATACTGAAGATGCCTGCACTCTCCACACTCTCCATATTGGTTTTACTCATACTTTGATGGCTCTGTCTGCACTGAAGTTAAGGAAAAAGTCCCATGCCTCTTTGCCTTAGAGTGTTTTTCCTTTGCATCATTCTTCTTTCCATTTTCCCAATCTCTCAAATCTTGTCTGGCACTTCAGGTGTTCAAAAGAAGAAAGTGAACATCTCAAGGGAGAGCTGCAGAAGTGATGAGAGAAAGGACAGAGCAGAAAAAAAAATAAAAGCCATAAAGAAGGAAGAGGGAAATAGAAACACCCAAATCTGTGGACATTGGAGAAATATGGTGGACAAAGGAGGCAGAAAGTCATTCCAGTACTGCTCATTTTGTTCCTTCTGCTTGGTCCAATTCAACACAGGGCTGAAAGTCTGCAGCCAATGCAATGGCAGAAATACTATTTTAAGGTCTGTTTGTTTTCGAATCAGCTGTCAAAGAGTCGATTCAGCAGCCCAGACTTTCGCCTAGCCCCAGGAGGACATCTCTGGCTTCTACAGCCATCAGATTGTGCAGCTATCCAAGAGCAGAAAAGACCAGAGCAGATGCCCAAAAAGGAAATGCTTCCCCTCCTTTCCCCAGAATTGTTTTCAAATTCTCATCTGAGCTTGGCTTTGGCATATAAAAAAGAAATGACCCTAGAAGAGAGAGGCCACCTGTGCCTATTCCAGAAGAATTTTGACTCTTATGCAATACTTTCTATGGAAAGAAAGGCTTTGAAGTGCACAAACATGTAATTTGCCTCGTGGTGCTGCAACAGCCATGTCCGAGAGTGATACAAGGGTGTGATGTGCCTGCGATATAATGGTGTATTTGAGATGTGTGAGGAACAAGCGAGAATGTGAGTATTGCCAGTCACTGCAGTGGGGAAGTACTCTTGGCTGTGAATTAAAGCAGAGACTGCATCTCCTCTTGCATTAACATAAAGCCTGTTCTTGGAAGCCAGAAGGGATAATTAGGCTTAATCAATCATGTTTCCCACCAGGGAAGTCTGTTTCACCACTGACACAAGGAGATGAATGCTTGAAAAGCCTTGCCTTGTTTTGCCTGGCGCAATGTTCCTTCAGGAATCACGCACCTACAGTTTAATGATCATCCCAAAAAAGATTTACATTTGCAATTATGGAACAGGCAGTACTATCCTTCAGCTGTTTCTTCCCAGCTGATGAAAATGTGAAGACTGAAGAATTTAAGCCTTGATTGAATAAAGTGCCTGAACACAAGCTAGAATTTAGGTGGCATTTAAGACATGTTCTCATGCCATCCTGACTTGAGCTTGCCCTTCAGAAGAGTTTGTCATTTATATACCATACAAAGCCTTTGTATTCAGAGCCTGCACCCTGATCCCATCCTGAGGTGCAGATAGCAGCTTGCTTAAGTAGCTGAGAGGATGCGAGAAACCCCTGTAAAACTAGTTACCTGGGACCAGGAAGCACCTGGGGCTCATTCCCTGGTTTTGGGCTCACATATTCTGTACTGTAGTTTAGCTCTGCCAAGACAGAATTAGTAGATCCCTACTGAGACTATCACAGGTAATAGGAACAAAAAATGCCTCATGTTTACAGATTCTGGCCAGCATCTACTCATATTGTCTCCTCTGTCCCAGCAGAGTCATCAAACCAATAGCCATGGAGCAAGAGACACAGACTCCAGTGATTCATCTGCCACGTGAGGGATGAGCCCCACTGCTCTGCCCTCCTGATGTGGTGCTGCATGAGGCTCTGCTTCAGGACTTTGTCACTGGAGTTACCTTCCAGTTCAGAATGCTGGCACTCCATCTCTGTGCCGTGTGAAAAGACAGCTTTGATTTTGGTCTTCAGCCATCACAATGTCTCCAAAACTTTCCAGTGGAAAAAAGAGATACAGATCATCAGGTTATTTTACAAATCTCTTAATCTACTTTTTTTTCTTCTGACTCATATGGCTTCTACACAACCAACTGTATTCTAGTCTCTTGCTGGTTCTTCCTTCCCCCATTTCTGTCCCTCAAAAAAATACCCCAACACTGGAAACCAAGCCTTTCTTCACTGGGAGAGTACTAAGTTTAATTTTGGCAAGATATGTGTATAAATATTATGCATGTTATATGCTACACAGTCATCTGGTGATTGGTACACTCAGCCTGATGAGGAGGAGCTGTATAGCTCTGTGACTGACACCTCTCTATCTCCTTCCGTGGATCCATAGCTGGAGGAGGACTAGGAAATAGCTTTGCTGAGGATATGTCTCAGATTAAAGTGTGATCTCTTTGTACCACAGCAGAACAATCCACATAACATAGTTGCAGAAAACTTATTAAGTGTATTTAAGTGTGCCCTGAGTCATCCTTGTAAACTCTGCTCCTCCACCTCACTGAAAATGTGTATTTGTCAGTGGGAATGTGGGGGCATGTAAACCACAACAAGGTATTACAAGATTAAGCCAGGATCAGAGAGAGAGAAAAAAAATAAGATAATGAGAAAGAGGAACAGGATAGATGATACAGAGCTGCCAACCGTCAGTCTTTTGCGTGTAGGTGCCTCATGAGCAGTGAAAGTGCAGTGAAAGTGCTTTGTTGCCCGGGCTGCATCCTGTGGGACTGTGTTGGCCTGGGGGCTGGTGGCAATCTGAACATTTCTCCTCTGCACAGCCATCTCAGGCCCACTCCATCCCACCGTGGGTGCACAAGCAGACACGACTGCCTGCCTGGGACATGCCCTGGAGCCCTACCTGCATCTGCCTCCACTGTGATCAGCAACACCTATTGCATGGCCAAGAGCCACACAGAGATGCTGGTGTGTTGCTCATAGGGCAAGGAAAATCATGTGTCCTTGTCATCAAAAGATAAGGGCAACGTATGACCAGGAATAAAACATGTAGTCCTGAGAAATGTATACAGCAGGAAATAGAGGCAGCAGTAGTCCCTGGAACATCTAAATTCAAGGAAAATATTTTCTATTAAACAAAGACTGAAACTTCAATTGACTCTGAACATATTTTAGTTGTTGGAAGTCTCTGTTAAGGAGAGGGAGAAAGCAGTGGTTTCTTTAACCTTTCCAGCTCAGAGGAAGAAGGAAACTTATGTTTTGATCCAGGAAGAAGTGGTGGAATGCCTAAAAAAACACAGAATTTCAGGTTCTTTATCTCCAGCTGCAATTCAGTTGGTTGTTGTCCACTACACAGCTTATTTAGTGCTATCTCAACTCTGCAGGGCAAATACTTTGTTACCAAATCAAACCATGAATAGAAGAGAACAAGTCAATAGTGTTTCTGAAAGCAAACTGATGGCACAGCCAATATGGGTGTTTATGCTGGAACTTTGGCAAGATGTGCCATTGCATCACTGTAGGAGACAGAGCTCCTGAACTTGAAGTCCTCAAGAGCAGCCTCTGTTCATGTGCAGGGCCTAAATTATTACCTGGTTTAATGACATGGATTTCCATGTGAGGACTACCACAGCTCAGCATCTTGTCCCATTTCTGTCAAAGGTATAAAGGAAAAAGTTGAAAAAGGTGAAAATATATAAATCAAAAGCCAAGACCCTGTTTTTCCTGTTACAGAATCAAACTAATTTCTTATTGTTTTTGTGAGGTTGAAGCAGTAGGTAAATTCCTTGTATTTTTAGTATTTATATTACTATATTAGGTAAGTGTCTCACAGATTTGAAGTTGGCCTCCCAGTGCTCCCATGCTACTCCTATTTTGCAGAGGAGGAATTGTGATGATGCTGAGGCAGTCTGAAACAGAGTAAACCCAGGCCTCATGATTTCTACCCTCAGAGTCATTGTCCTGTACTCTTGCTACACTTTAACAATTTCAATTTTCAGAAAATATAATGGCCTTTTTTATATTTTAGGACTCTAGATCCACTCCATACATATATGTACACTTGATAGAACAGAGAGTTCAGTGTTTTCACTCAGTGACCTTCTGGCTTCATGCAGTAAACCCACTGCATGAGCTTGTTTTGCACTTGTATTCAAGATGCGTCATCTTGAAAAATAAAAATTATCTGAGTCTATGTTTTGTCTTTGGAAAGAGACGGGTATTAGATGCAATTTATAAATAATAGAAGAACTTTACTCAAAGGAAAATGTTTAGCTACTTGAGAGTCTTCATTAAAAAAATTCAGCATTTGGGGAAAATCCTAAAGCAGGAGGAAATTTTTCCCTTCTGCAATGATATTTTGATGCACTGTGCTCTGGTTCTTCTCTATCAGTCATGCTCCCAGCTGGACACCAAGAGAAAAGAGGATTATGATACAAAGTCATATTCCATGGTGCACTGTGGGAGGTTCTGTTCAAAGAGGAGAAATGACAAATGAGAAAACTGGGTTACAGTTTCCCTGCAGAACCTACACACACCCATCACAACGCTGAAATTTTGATTTTTAAAATATTTAATTAGTCCATGGACCTTTAGACCACTTTTACAGTTCTGATGGAAACTCCTTCTTTAAACCCTGGCAACACATAGTAATACACACCTCATTCAGGCATGTCATTGTAAAGCTCTTGTTGTTTACTGCTTATTATCTGGCTATAGTCATATACCGTAGTTCCATTTTCAGCATGTCATTAGATGACTTGTAAAGATGTTGCCCTAAGGAGTCACAGACCTATCCTGGCTGATTCCAAAGAGTGTTTAGAAGGGGCTGTTAACACTTCCTGTGTCATCTACATCAATTTTTTTTAAACTCCTGGTGCCTCCATACACCAGTTATCATACTTTTAAACAATTTACCAGTACAAGGAATCCTCAGGAGTATAACTATTTCTCTTATGCAGAGGACAGGGAGACAGGAGAGCCACCAGACATCAGGTGACAAATCCTGAGTGTTCAATGAACTGAACAAAGGAGATTCAAGTTTCACAGTAACATGCATCCCGCATCTTACTTAACCACCTACTCCTGCAGTACAGAGGGCAAATAAAGAATAATGGCTAATTTCTGTGATAGGTTGGAAATGCATGCAAATGATAAATAATGTGATTAAAAGTAAATGGGTAGAAGACAAAAGACAGATCAGTACAATCAAGAGTAAAGATTATTTCAGGGCAATATTTCTTACTAGGGCAGGCACTTGACAGACATAACTTTGTCTGACAAGCAACGCTGTTTCAAGAAGGATTTGAGCATATGTTGATGGGAATATCCAGAACAACATGGGTTGAAAGGAGAGCACCATGGTATCAGGCCCTTCTTTCATTCACTTTATCAGTAATACAAAATGTCTTATTCTATATGCACTACTGGCTAAACGGCATTCAGAGCTTTCCTTCCAACATTTTGTCATGGGAAGCTCTGACTCATCTCTATCATGCCTCAGTCACATTTTCTAATGTGTAACTTCTGCTTTGCACAACTAAAGCTAAAGAGGTTTAAACCACCTATACTAATCATATACGCCAATTTATTACTGCCATTCTTATCCTATTGTCTCCCCAGTGGTTTCCTGTATTGTTTTGCACATACAAAATGAAAATGTAGAGAGAAAACACTGTTTCCTGTATTATCTTACCCTACATAGCAGTGGTGGCCCTGTTGGGGCTGCCAGCAGACAGGTGCAATATATTTTCTCTTTTGATGCATGACCATGCTGTGTTTGGTGCAAGTATTTGTGCCATCAGTGACCAGACCAAGAGGGAAATAAGACTGAGAATTATTTTAGCAAGGGTAGATTTCCATTGGGGAAAGACTCCACTGTCTCCAAGGTAAGAACAACCAGCTGCTGTTCATGTTATGACTGAAGGTAGGTCTGCAGACAGCTGGGGAGCCTCTGAAACCCAATGATATAGGAGATAAAGATGGGCATTAGGAAACCTTGTTATTTTATATTAGTTTTCCCCAGCTCACAGCAACACTAAGAACTCCTCACTTGCTGATACTCTGTCTGATTTGGGAAACTCCCTGCAATTTACTCTGGCTGTTTCCTCACCAGCTATGACATGACACAGAGGTATGAGCTGAGATCTGGAGCACCACATGTGCTGCCACGCAGGTGGGTAAACACGGATGTCTGGCATTGTGTGAATAGGTCTGTACAGCTTCTATAGACAAATTGGCCGATTTCCCCTCTGGCTGTGGGGAGTGGAGCCAGCTGTGTCCCCCCAGAACCCAGCAGACACGTGGGTGAGCAGCACACACACCGCCCCGAGGCTGCCGAGCTGGAGCTCTGCCCCGGCTGCTGCTGGCATCACCCCTGAGTGCTGAGCCCTGGCTTGCCACCCAGAGTTGTGCATGTCAGAAAAGAGAAGGTGTGGCTCAAGTCAGGAGCAGGAACATCTCCAAATCTTCCCTTGCTCACAAGACAGTCCATAAAGTTAACACGTAAACAAGTCATCTAACCTTCCACCAGCCTGGGCAACACCACCAGAGTAATGGGCCAGACACCTCACTTTGCTTCCAGAGATCTGCACACCAGCTTGCGGCTCGCCTGGCTCTACCTTTTATCTGCTATTAAATACCCTTTTCTCATCAGCATTTTCAGAGCAGAATCTAAAATTCATGGATCATTCAAAAATATCTCTGACAAAGAATAGAAAAGTAATCTGAAAACAGCCTTGCCAAACTATTTTAGCAGCCTGCATGGTCCCAACACCAACTCTAAAGCGCCCCATCTCTCAGTGTATCCCTTATTCTTTCCTCAGGTAAGAATTCCCACAGTACACTTGGCTTTCAGGCCCTAAATCCACTTTCATAAACAAAATGTGGTGGGTCTTGACCACCCACAAAATAATATGATTAATTGACCTCTACCAACTTTAGCTGTCAAAATTTCTCAGTAGGATTACAGGATTAAGCAGTAATCCTTGATTTAGAGCCTACTATTCCATACTGTTGTCATGAAAATACAACCCTATGATTGCCACTAATAGGATTTTAAAACTGGCCTTACAGCAACTGAGCAGCCACCAAGGAGTCTTCAGCCTTACACCGAATCCAGACTTAGTCATCTTTGTCTTATGTTTTCTAGAATTTTAACTCCGACCATAACCTCACTTTTAGCTATTAACAGATGACCCGGGTTGGCTTCAAAACTTGCTGGTGGCATACATTTTCACCTTGTTTTGCAGAAATCAGCAATAAAGCCAGCTTTCATGCCTGTTGCCTATAAAACACAATCCATCAGTTACTGCCCTTTAGGGAACTGGTATATGCTAGGATCATGGCTGGTATGAGTAGGATAAAAGATCTCCAGCAAGTTCTGTGAGTTTTGGGTTAGGGTAACCTTAATTCTTAAGTTTACCCCACACCTAACTCCTACTTTAATGATACTTTCATATCATCTACTGAGGAATATCCATAAGTCATCATGGCTCTTCCAGTTTCTGTGAGACTTAAGGGGTCTTAAGACCCTTAGGATCCACGCATTTTACAGAGTCACAGAATGGTTTGTGTTGGATGGGACCTTAAAGATCATGCAGTTTCAATCTCCCTGCCATGGGCAGGGACACCTTCCACTAGATGAGATTGCCCAGAGCCCCAACCAACTTGACCTGGAACACTTCCAGGTATGAGGCATCCACAGTTTCTCTGGGAAACTCATTCCAGTGCCTCACCATCCTCATAGTAAAGAATTTTTTCCTAATATCTGATCTAAATCCACTCTCTTTCAGTTCACAGCCATTTCCCTTTGTCCTATCACTACATGCCCTTGTAAGAAGAGCCTCTCCAGCTTGTTCTCAGTGTGTCCCATAGTCCTCTGTTTGCACGCTAAAGCCTCCTGTTTAGTCTTTAGCTCTCGTACAACTGTTTCTCAGCGTGCCCTTCAGCTCTCTGTTAGTGGTTTGCATCCAGATCTTCAGTCCATACCCTGAAACCCAAGCTCAGCTCCTAACTGGAGCTGAATAATTAAGGAATTAATTTCAGCTGGAAAGTGGTAATGACTGAATGACCATCAGGAAAAATTGCACTTCCTGAAAGTGCTACCAAAGCTCATCCCTGAGGGGTTTTGGTTGTGGCTCATGCAAGCATATAGTGGCAGATCTGACTCCTGGGTACACAGAGGCTTTTTTATACACGGGCACCTGTACCAACCACATAAACCCCTCCAATCTGGTTTATAAATCCTAGGTTGTTGGGTTGTGTTTAATGAACGAATTGGAAGTTCTTTACAGGTTGCCTTCTGCTTCCAGGAATTAGAGATGGAAGAATATTAAATAATTCAAAGATTTTAAGAAAAATGATAAAAGGTAACACTACTAGCTTTCTACACACAGGATACTTGCAAGTGTTAGTCCATTCAGTTTATATCTACTGCAAAGCTGCTCTGTCCCACCAAGTTAGTGTCAGAGAGAATGATTTTAGGATAAACTACTGTTCATGTGACATCTTGCTGTTTATTCAGTTTAGATCAAAATTAAAAAAGTTTCCATATTGCCCATCATGTCTTTACTGTCAGTACTAATTTCTAGTCCCAAGATCAGTTGAAGTTCCACATTTTGCAATTGTAGCCCCCTTGTTCATATCTGAATACTTAAACTGATTCAGAAATAGCTGCTCTTAGCAGCATCTGATATAAAGACCACTTTTCAACCTTCCTCTTACTCCCAAAATCACCAAGGATAAACTGTATTTGTCACCTGCTCCCCTCAAGATAAGGTTTCACTCTGTCGCCCTGGCCGTGTAGATGGTGACTGATGGTGCTGCAGGGATCAGTCATGAAGGAGGTGCTGTGTGCCTGAGGGAGGTCTCATAAACCAACTGCCTCTTGGAGACTGGGAAGCCAGGGCTTTCCAATTTTGGATTGCAGTGGGCTGCAAACACAAGTACCTGGTCAATCTTGACATGTTAACATATTCCTATAATGACTCTCTCATTACTTGTATGCATATTTCCTTTTTGGGGAAAGGAGCATGTTGTTTCCTTTTTCAGAGGTAGCTTGAAATTTTTGGTCCCATAGGTGTTGAACGTAAGGTAGATTACAACTTAAGCCAACAAAAAACAGTTAGA
The DNA here is from genome assembly GCA_013400675.1 of Oxylabes madagascariensis. Lineage (NCBI taxonomy): Eukaryota > Metazoa > Chordata > Aves > Passeriformes > Timaliidae > Oxylabes > Oxylabes madagascariensis. Next base: position 42,559 of record VYZR01049176.1, on the reverse strand, counting down.
AGTTGTTTTATTTCACTCTGTTCCTTTGCTAACTTTATTCTGACCCTCCCTTTGGGGTCATTTATTTCTCACATTAGTTAGTTGCTCTTCCCATTTGGGGATTTGGTAGTTTTAGTGAAACATTTAAAGGAGAAGACCAAGCAAACTCTCTCCTTATTTGGCTAAAAATGTTTGTTCTGCTAATATCTGAATATAAAAACAACCTAATACTTGGGGTAAAAGCAGGGTTCATTTATGCTTGT
>VYZR01049176.1:21432-31502 GCA_013400675.1 Oxylabes madagascariensis | reverse complement strand
AGGGTTTCTAGCTGCTCATCCAACTAGAAAGCCAGTTTGCTTTTTATTTGGTTGCCCAGGCACTTGTGTGATGTCCACATGGAATTATTTTCTTTTCCAGTTGACTCACACAAGCCTGAAAGATGAAGCATCAGGATCCACATTCAAACAAAAATATTATAGGTACAAACCTTTGAATTCAAAGAAGAGGTACTGAGATAGCCTGCATGATTCTAATACTTCTTCCTTACATATAATCATTCCATTTTTAATTATATGATTGCTATTTTTTTCTCCAAACTGCACTCTTGCCTCATTCAATACACAAGACTGGACCTGCTACTGGTTTAGTTAAGTATTTCTAGAGTTCTTGCTTCAGTTGCTTCAAAAATATGAAGGGTAGGAAAGGAGAGAGAGTGGCTGTATCCATCTGGCCCCAAATCCTGTCTCCGGCAGTGTTCACAAGCAGATGCCTACAAAGGAGAAGGAACAGAGCGAACATGTATCATGTTTCTTTCTCATCCTCTCCAAGCCTTCCACAGTTATCAGCTCAGAAACACTTTGGTCTAGAAATGTTTACACTTGGTAACTTTCAAGGCTCTTCAACAAAAACATCTGACCTCCACAGAAGCTGTACGAGTTTTTTACATCTTCAACACTTTTACAGAAGTATTTCATAGTTACTCTGAAGGATTGTCTTCAGGAATAGGAGAATGAAATTCTTACTTGGATTCCATCATTCTAACACCACTAAGCAAGAATACAAGAATACCTCTCTTAGAGGTGGACACAAAGCATCTCTGGAATTGGAGTAACTTTTAATTATTTTATTTCTCTTGTTAAGAATTTGCTTTCTAAAAAATGTGGCTCTTGAAAACGGGACATTATGGCAAATAAATAGCAATTTTCATTATAAAAGTTAACAGATTTTCGATGTAAAGAATAAATTAAAATATTTATAGCATCAGTATTTTTATGTATGGTCTACAAGGAGATGCAAAACTTAACAGCTATGTGCAGGAGATGGAGNCAGACAAGCTGCAGTACAAGGGGAACGAATATGCACATGATTCCATGATTAAAAAAAAAAAACAAACCAAAAAACCAAGACAGGGAAAATATGACAATTTGTTGCACAACAAGGATGTGATTCTCTACCAGCTTGCATCTTTAAAAATTGTTTGCAACTGTGGGATAGATTAAAATATCACTGTGCAGATCAGATGNTGACACCTTGGTGCCACTGTTCTATCTTAGAACAAAAACCCCATTTGCTTAAATGTTTTAGAGGCGGATGTTTTATATTTTATGTTGTCTTTGGTCTATCTGGATTTATTTTTTAACTGAAAGAGTAATGTGCTTCAGATATAACTTTAAAAATATTATTTATAGGAAAAAAGTTCTCTTTGTTACAAGTCAAGTATTTCAGATGAACACATATGCTAAGCTCAATGACTACACTCAATTATGTACTACAGCAAAATGTAATTGTTTTGTGAAAATAAATATATACAACCCGTAATCTTTGTTTTGGCTAATTCTGATTTTTTATTTTCTATCCCTGGGCTTGGCCTGGAATGGACCTGCCCTTAGCCAGGGGACAGGCTGAGCCTGTCAGACCAGTGTCTGAACAGTAAACAACATCTCTGTTGCTAACCTTGGCCTGGCTGAGGTCCTCAGTAAATAGAGCTCTGCTCTCTAACTATATTCTTTATATTATCACCTCTCTTTTGGTTCATTTTTCTGTCAGCATATATAGCATTTCAGTACAACACTGGCCTCTGTTTCTTAGCTGCATTCAGTGTAGAGAAACTTTTTTCTGTACTTCCCTGTGCCTGGATTTGATGTCACCTCCCAAAGCATCATTCAGCACTGCATGTGCCACCCTGTGGGTTCTCCCTTGTTTAATGCCTGTGGCAGAAGACTTCAAGCCTACAGCACAGCTACTTTAACTCCTTGGGCAGACACAGTGAAATACATGCCATGCATCTCTCAGCTTTCTATCCATCCTGAGTTTCCTACTGTGTACTCCACTCATACTTCCCTTCAGTTTCATCATTTGCATAAGGCTTGTAAAATTCTGCAGAGATTTGATGCCTCCTACCCTCCTACCCTACTCAGAGTCACTGCAGCCATCACGTTCTTCTCTTGGCCCTGCTCACGACATCATGTCCCTCCTGTAGCACTGGGATAACAAAATACTGCCAAAAGAACTCAACAAGCTTTCAGCATCACTGTCCATCATCAAACAGTGTCAGTCTCCTCATTATTGCTTTGTGTGGAGCAGCAAGAAAGAAAAGACACAGAAAATCCCTCCAAGTAGTTTTATTGAAGGCTTCAAAGACGAATTCTATCTCATGAGAAAGCTCCAACACCTGTTTCAGAGAGCAGGCTCTGAGGCTCAAGCACACATTAGAACATTGAGAAGGTAAAAGCTAAGACAAATAATATACAGAGAAAACTATTTTCTCTCTTGTGTTGGATAAGCCTTCTATCCTATTTTGGATGAGAACATACATGGTATTTCCTAATATTACTTTATTTCAGCTGCTAAGGCAGTAACTGTCTGATAATATCAGTATTTATGACTAGCAATTTTTCCACCATGGTGTTTACTCACTTGTAAGATTTTCTTCCCCATTGTAACATCTATCGTATCTTTAAATGTCATGTCAGTACACAAAGAAATTCCAGAAAACTCTTCAAGACAGTTGTCATTCCATGGCTATCTGATGTGTATTTCTTAGCACATTCACTATCATATTTATACACTTTCTGTTCATTTTACACTGGCTCTGACCAAAAAAAGGCAAGGAAAATCTCGATTATTGCACTCATTCAGATGGCAATATTACAGGTCCAAAACTGCAGTATGGAGATCTCCTTCTCATCTTGTGATCCACATGTGCAACCAGTTTTTCTGATCTAATGTGAATCTCTCATTGAACCATTTATTCAATTCTGTAATGGCTTACCTGGGCTTTCATGTATACACTGATACTTATTTTTCTCTACCCTACCTCCTTCAATAACCTGTGAATATAAAACATCCAGGGCAATGTGATACCTATTATTAAAAAACCCAGATTGTTACTTTTCCTCTAAGTAAGTTAATATGTAAAATTCTTTCTTCTACTTCAGATACCTTAAAATGTTTTACAGACAAATGTAATGGAAATAAAACACATGTCTAGAAGAAGTTCAACACTGGTCTAAACCTGTTTAGGAATGTGGCTATACAAACAAATATATATGCATGGACAGAACATATAAATGTATCATCAGAATATATCAATAAATTCTTGCAAGGCAGGGTGATAGAAGAATCACCTGAATAAAGTATACCACATATTTTAGTCCTCCACAAATAGTGCATTATGCAAGAAATTTCTTGGTCAGTTCTTTTCCCCTGAGAGGACTAGGTAGAAAGAAAATGTAGGTTGAGTCTTGATGCTTTAAACAAAACAATTTGGTAACTTCTCTGCTGTGTATGAAGTTTGTTAATTTTGAAGTGTGATGCTGAAAATAGCATTTTGATTTTAGTGCCCTTAGGCTACATGGGAAAGAAGAGCTTCTTTTTCTTTGTAATTTTCCATTACTAAGAACCAAGAAAAATACAGGAAATCAGAAATTTATCAGCTGCCTTGTAACAATCAAGAAGGAAAAGATGACAACGTATTTCCTTACAGAATACTACTGAATTAGGTGAAATAACTACTAAATTAGAAAAAAAAGTATTGCCTATTGTCTTACAATAAAAATACAACATGATGGAGCAGTAGGACTTCCAAATGATTCACTTTTTCACTTCAGCTCCGCACGAGATATCTGCAGGTTTTTTCCATCGTAATAAAGTGGTCTTTACTTATCTTCTACCAGCTTGCACTTCTTCCAGCCAAGGATCCACTGCTGTTTTCAGCTACTCTAGGTTAGTGTTGTGGTTTAGACCCAGCTGGCAACCAAGCCCCATGAGCTGCTTGCTCACTCCCCTCCAGGGGGATGCAGGAGAGACTGAAAGGGTAAAAATGAGAAAACTTGTAGGCTGAGATACAGACAATTTAACAGGGAAAAGCATCAGCCAGCCACAAGCAAAGTGAACAAGGTGTTCATTCACTGCTGCCCAAGGGCAGGCAGGTGTTCAGCCATCCCCAGGGAAGCTGGGCTTCATCACGTGCAACAGCGACTAGGGAACACAAACACTGTCACCTTAAACATCCCCCCCTTTCTCCTTCCTTCCCCAGCTCTACATGCGAGCATGATGCTGTGTGCTGTGGGATATCCCTGTGGTCAGCTGGGGTTGGCTGTCCCAGCTGTCCCCTCCCAAAGCCCTGTGCACCCCTACCCTCTCGGTGATGGGGGGTGTGAGAGGCAGAAAGGACCTTGATGCTGTGTAAGCCCTGCTCAGCAATAACCAAAACATCTCTGTATTATCAACACTAACCTTCTAAAGCCACAGCACAAAACAGTGCCCTTTTCAGTGCAAACACCGAGTTCAGCACGTAAGGACCTTCCCAGCAAGACAAAGATTTCACATAAAGTCAAAGCATTCAGACAAAGTTGATGTTCTTTTACAGTATCATTTAACAGTACCATCTAGATTAGGAAATGTCATTAATTATCTCCCTAACTGCATTGGAAAGCCTAAACCTAAGTCTGCAAAACAAGGTCATCAGGGACTGTTTTCCTCAACAGGAATTGTTATAAAGTAGGATAACTCATCACAACAAATCAGAAGGTAGGTCTTATCAAGAGCTTGCCTTTAAAAATGCTAAGGAGAATAGACGTAGAACAGAAGGAAGTAGAAAGCATTAGAGAATGAACAAGCAGCAAAAAGAATAAGGTGCATTCAGAAGTAATGGCAATGGGAGTAATATTAGGAAGACTGAAGTATAATGTAGCAAGCAAGAGAACAGGAAAGAAAAGAAAACTACCCAGTGAGTGGCACATCTGTGCTTTCTGAAAAACTGCACAGCTCCATGGAAGAGCCTTATGAAGTTTCCATGAAGCACAAAAGTAATTACTTTAACATAATGTAGCTTACAGACAGATAGAAATAAACAGTCCAGACCTTACTGGAGAAGGAATTTCCCACAATCAAATGTAAAACCAGCTCTGGATGCTGAAAAATTTTTTGTTCTTATTACTGTAAAGAACCCGGAGACCCGATGTGAGTGTTAAAGGGAACAGAGACAGTAACAGTAAAAGTGAGCTGCCTCTCAGCCAGCCTGACTTGCACAGCTGATGGTGGCCACACGAAGCAAGACTGTGAGTCAGAACAAGAAGAAATGATGACATTTGACACCTGGCAAGATGAAAAGAAGAATCCTGGAGGACCAGTGCATCCATCACTTATTCATGACACTCTGCCTACTGAAAACCATCCATAACAGGGAAATTGCAGCATGACTTTCAGGTGTACTGGGATTTACTCCACATAACTAGCAGCCATCATGCTGAACTTCTCCTGAGGGAAAGGAAAAGGTAAGATTAAGACAATTGCATAGTTTCAGAATATTTAAACTCTGCCATGGTACATGGTTAGCTGAGATGCCAGTATGATTAAGCACAGGAGGTAAATATTTATGTTATTATTTATAAATGATACTCAGAATGGCATATTCCTATGGGCTATTTGCAAAACATGGTTTAGGATACAAAAACGACTGACACATAGCTCCTGACAATTCCTATTGCACGTAGCTAGCTTTAAGCATGGCAAAACCTCCATGAATCTTGACACAACTGCTGCATCCACCAGATTATAAAGGTTAAGGAAAATATGTAGTAAATGGAAACAGTCACACCATTGGAATTTGCAAACTTTTACTTCATTTTATTTTAAAGGTATTTGCACTTACATTGTGTATTTCAGTATTTCTGCAGCACCCTTGCTGTGTTGCAACACTGATTCATTGTTAGGTTGATGCTTATGTATTAGCATGGCAAATGAAAGGAGAATTTCTGGTTTATTCCTTTTCCTTTCTAACTGGGATTTTTCCCCCAGATATTTCAATTTCTTTCCTTCTTGCTAGGTAGCTGTTCACATACTTTTCTCTGTATGCAAAGAAACTGCTCTGAAGTCTTGTGCAAACAGTGCAAATACAGAGGCCCAAGCATTCATAGCAGTACAAAGAGTGAAGAATGCCACTATAAAATTCTTCATTCTTTTGTCAGTAAACAACTTTCAGTTAGCTCTTACCAGATAACTGAAATTAACTGTTTTTGCACTGCCAGGCCCTGAAACTGCAATATTTGTATGTATTCTTAGTGTTACCAAGGTGAGCTCTCACATTGTCTTCGGTGGAGTCACTCAGGTACTTAAATCTACACAAAGAAAATTTTAGGGATAAAATTTAGGGATAAAGTCCTATTTTCAGAAACCTGGGTAGCTAATGAGATCAGCAGCTACAGAATGTCTGCCTGCTCTGCTGTCTGCAGTGAATTTCCTCGCTGATACATTTTTAATTCAATTTGCTAAGCACAGACAGGACTTCCACCAAGTCTTTTCTATTTGCACTGCTCTGTGTAAAGTGAGTGACGCCAGTCCTGCCAGCAGAGCAGCAAAGTTTAAGAAACATAACCACAGAAATAACAGACTTGGTATTCTTTTTGTCAACTGCTTTAATCTTTTTGAGCCTTTGAGCTGGTGTCATCAAGCTTCTCTTTAAACTGAGGCTGGAGTCTTAAAAGCAGACAACAGGGATTCTTGGGGAATCAGATTTGGAACTTTCAGGAATGCACTAAAGGTTAAAACAAAAGAGAAAGAATTGACAATAATCCATTATATTGTAGTAGAAAACTGTAGAGGACAATGCATTTACTCAGTTCCTTTTATTAATTTTTTCTCTGAAGTTCCTCTCCCCCTTCTGGAGCTGCTGGTGGTGTTTGTGCAGCCATGCAGTGAGCCAAGTCAGGTGACAGGTACAGCTGCAAACTTGCACAAAACAATTAGAATAGTATGTCAGCTTTTAGCCAGAGCAGCACCTTTAGCCAGCTGACTGCCCTGCTGAAGAGCTACCATGCAGTAGTAATGCTTATAAAGCTACCATAAAGGTGGCTTGTGTCTGAGAGAAAAGAGAGGAAAAGGAGATCATGGCAGCCTGGAATCAGGCTGAACTGCCAGAGAGGCAGGTCATCAGCGCTGTCTCATTCTCATGGATACTAGGGAATGGGGCAAGAAAAACAATTTCAGTTGTAGGCCTTTTTTTTTTTTGTGCAAATGGCTTTTGGAAAGCATTCATAATTAGAGTACAGGATTACTTCACACAAGACAGGTGTGTGTTCAGTGAGTGTAACTTTTAGTTTTCTTTCTCTCTCCCACCCTTATGCCTCTTACCACTCTCAAAGATGCTTTCCTTTTTAACTGCACTTTCATAAAAATTTACTGCTAATTAATTACCTCTTTTGAATCTTTATGTTGCAGTTAAAATTTGCTAAATCCTGGAAATAATTATGCAAAGCTCCAGGCTGGATCGCTTTTCTCTGTAGGGCAGGAAGCAGTGGAGGTAGGACAGTGTGTGTTCCACTTCCTCCTGACAAGGTTGCTGCCTTGTGCAAGCCTCCCCTCCTGCCCTCTGTTTGAAATGGGGGTAATTTCTACACCACACCAGCTTCCCTGCTGCAGTAATAATTCTTGCAGCCAGACAACCAACCACATCACTGTCATTGCCTCCTCAGTCTTCATCACTAATGGGTTTAGTTGTTTAGGTGATCTCTCACAAGATTTCACTGCACATTTCAAATAACTTATTTAAAATACCACTTAACATTTTCCAAAGAGCATTTCTTTGACTCAACCACCAAGCCACAGAATCACAGAATGGTTCAGGTCAGAGAGGACCACAGTGGGTCATCTGGTCCGACCTCCCTGCTCAGGCTGGGTCATCCCACAGCACATGGCACAGGGTTGTGTCCAGATGGGTCTTGAGTATCTCCAGTGAGGGAGACTCCACACCCTCTCCGGGCAACCTGCTGCAGTCCGTGGTTACCCGCACAGTAATGAAATTCTTCACGTTCAGCTGGGACCTCCTGTGCATCACNCGGCGGTGTCACCGCACGGGCCGCGGGGGGATGCGGGGCGCATCACGTGAGCGCCGTGGTCGCACATGGCGGCGGTCACGTGAGCGAGGCGGGCGCGCGCGGCGGTCACATGAGCGCCGGCGGCGCCGCCTGACGTCCCGGGGCAGCCCGGCCCATGGCGCCCATGGCCTCGCTGCTCCTCGGCGCTCTCCTGGCGCTGCTCCCGCTCTCCGGGACGGCCGCCGCGGCGCTCCCCGACTCCTACCAGGACCTGTGCAGGTGCGCGGCCGCTGGGACGCGATGGGGCGGTTGGAGAAGGGCTGTCCCGCGGGGTACGGACGGGGCGGGGGTGTCTCTCCGTGCCCGCGCCGCTCCTGCCCTCCGCGGCAGCGCAGCGCCGGGACCCGGCAGCGCGGGCCCGGCCGCCCGGGCTATTGGTCGCCCGTTCCGGGAAGGGTCAGGCCGGGGATCTCTGGGAAGGCGGCGGCCGTGTCCCTCCCCAGGCGTGAGGCCGAGGCTGGTCCGTGGCCACACGCAGCAGGGCTGGGAGCCCGGAGGGGCGGCTGAGGGGCCGGTGCCCTCCGAGACCTCTCTGCGTGGATCTCCGCAGATACAGGAAAGCTGCGGGTGAGAGGATGAGTAGACTTGCTCTGTACAAGTCGCCTGTGGTCGGTCTAGTCTGAAAAACACCAAGTGTTGTTGGTTTGGAAGGGATGACGCTTGAGAGTTGGCTTCTTGCTCAGGATATCACCAGGTGCCATTCGGTTACTTACAGGTGAGTTAAGAAAGCTTTGGGAAACTTAGCACGTGGAGATGTCACCATTATTCAGGTCTCGACATTTTTCTGCATCAATTTCAACTGTGAATTTAATCTAGCAGCGATATCTTGCAGGTCTTAATTTCTTAATTATTTAGCCAGAATATGCAGGATACGTAGAAGAACACATTACTTCAATCAATGTCCCTGCAAAGGCACCAGTGTAGCTGAGTGAATGTAGCACTAAGGGCAGAGGTTGGATTGATGGGGGGAATGGGCTATCCACTTGGTAGAATCTGGGATATGCTATTGTTAAATGATGAAAAAGGGGGAAAAAAGTGGGTTGGCTTGCAAGAATAACCCATGAGGGTGGCAAAAATTGGTTTTGTGGTTTTGTCAGATGACCGCCCTAATTGCAGAATAGAGAAACTATCATGTAGCTTCTGGAGGGAATTTAGCTATTCTAATGAGTGATTTTTTTTTTTTTTTTTTTTTTTTCTTTTTTTAAAAAAAACCCAANTTGAAATGGGGGTAATTTCTACACCACACCAGCTTCCCTGCTGCAGTAATAATTCTTGCAGCCAGACAACCAACCACATCACTGTCATTGCCTCCTCAGTCTTCATCACTAATGGGTTTAGTTGTTTAGGTGATCTCTCACAAGATTTCACTGCACATTTCAAATAACTTATTTAAAATACCACTTAACATTTTCCAAAGAGCATTTCTTTGACTCAACCACCAAGCCACAGAATCACAGAATGGTTCAGGTCAGAGAGGACCACAGTGGGTCATCTGGTCCGACCTCCCTGCTCAGGCTGGGTCATCCCACAGCACATGGCATAGGGTTGTGTCCAGATGGGTCTTGAGTATCTCCAGTGAGGGAGACTCCACACCCTCTCCGGGCAACCTGCTGCAGTCCGTGGTTACCCGCACAGTAATGAAATTCTTCACGTTCAGCTGGGACCTCCTGTGCATCACTTTCTGCCCGTTGCCTCTTGTCCTGTTACTTGGCTCCATCACGGAGGACCTGGAAACATCCTCTTGACACTCCCCCTTAGACACTTAGAGACACTGCCGAGGTCTCTTCTCCAGGCCCAGCTCCCTCAACCTGTCCCTGTTAGGAGTCGCTCCGGTCCCTCAGTCTTTGTTGCCCTCCGCAGGACAGGCTCCGGGACACTGCAGCCCACGGCAGTGCGCCCCGCGGGCCGAGCCCCGCGCACCTCAGCGGGCCGGACCGCAGCCCGGGGACAGGGCTGCCGCGGGTGCCCCGGGCGGCGGTGCGGCGGTGTCGCGGTGCGGCGGTGGGGCGGTG
>VYZR01049175.1:8033-20612 GCA_013400675.1 Oxylabes madagascariensis | reverse complement strand
AAGTTGAACCACACATAGTGCAGTATGCTCAAACTCAGTACACAGTTATCCGCATACTTAATTTCCAACATGTTCCAAGACACAGAATATTATGAGTTCCACTTCAAAGCATAGCTCAAAACTTTTCCATGCAAAGAGCTATACCACAGATGCAATTAGGAAAAAGATTGCTGCAGGNGGGTACCTTTGTATCTTAATTTGCAGCCAAGTGGAAGCAAGTAGAAGCAAGTGACTTTAAGTTAAGGATTTTAGTTTAGTCATTTTCAGTTCAAACAGAAGGTTAAAAGTAATACGTTGAGGGGAGGCCAAGTGGGTTTTCAGTTTAAAGAGACAGCATATTGAAATGTCACCTCTTTATGCACTCTGTAATTAGAAACAATCTTGACACANGGCTATTGAAAGGGTTATCATTTAAACACTTAACAAAATGCTCAAAAAGTACATTGAAGTAAAACCCTTGCAGACATGAAGTGCAACCTTCCTCCATCTTTGAAGCACTGTGAATTATTTCTTTTAGTCCACATGGCTTCCTGCATACACATAAGATTCATTGGAAAACACAGAGCAGGCCCAAGATTTCAGCCCACACTGGATCAAAAGGGGCATGAGAACTTTGATGTCTTCTTCAGGTGGGAGCATCTCTGGAAGTTTGGAGAGGACTCTCCCAGTGCTTCAGAATTCTTCAAGAGAAAAAGAACCAAAAGAGAGTGGAATGTAGCAGGCTCTTTGACAATTAAGTGTAGCAGGATGGACATAAATACAATCTTTAAACCCAAAATAATATATCCTTGAGAAAAAGCAAAGGAGGGAAATATAAATACCCAGCAACATGGGAAAAACAAAAAAAAAAATAAAAGAAGAAAAGCATATATTGTGTTCAAATTGATTGTTTCTACTTTCCAGAGTAACTCTGGCAATCAGCTATGGCACCTGTCAACAGTTAATGGTGTAGAGAAAGTTTCACTCAGATAAACCTTAAGGGTTGCTTTCTGGAGCTCACTTGACTCTAGTAATAGACAAATGAATCAAGAGTCTATTAAGGATTCACTGTTTCAATGCAAATCTGCTCAAGTAAGCTGAGAAATACCTGTAACCATTTAAAGATTGTTTTTTATATCACTTTCATTGAATCAGAGATAAGAAAACTGACTTGTTTGAAGAGTTACTGTCTCCAGTTTTGTACGGGACATTNACATGATCGAACATAAAACTCCGGATTTAACCTCACCCTTCCCTAATGCCCACCCACTCATTGTCATCTCTTCCCTCCTCCCCAAATGACCTTCCATAAAGCCATGCATTGAGCCAGTCTAGGGGGGAAAATAAAAAAAATCAGCTTACTGCTTATGAGTTCCCTGCGTGGTTCATCTCACACCTGCACAGCCAGTAATTCAGGTACAGGGAAGTGGTATTGAAAAGAGGAAGATTGTAGAGCAACCTCAAACTAGATCAAGCTGACTGCAGACCTGCAGTTTAAACTGTTAAAAAAATTCAACTTCTTAATCCCCCAANAGTTTCACTCAGATAAACCTTAAGGGTTGCTTTCTGGAGCTCACTTGACTCTAGTAATAGACAAATGAATCAAGAGTCTATTAAGGATTCACTGTTTCAATGCAAATCTGCTCAAGTAAGCTGAGAAATACCTGTAACCATTTAAAGATTGTTTTTTATATCACTTTCATTGAATCAGAGATAAGAAAACTGACTTGTTTGAAGAGTTACTGTCTCCAGTTTTGTACGGGACATTTAAAAAATAAAAGGAAAAACTAAGAAAAAAGAGAAGAATGGAGGAGAATCTGCAAACATAGTAATTTCACCAGTGGCACTGCTGCAATGTACCATGCAAATTACAGATGTTTGGACCATTACTGTTGTTACAATTTTTTAATTTGGTAGATTATTTTACAATATTTTAAAATATCCTCCAGAAAGGCCACCCTGAATAAGACCCAAGGCAGACAGATTAATTATAAAGAGCTGTCTACATTTCCATGGTTCTGCTATTTGTATTAGCATCTGGCATTAATGGTAAAAATACAAGATCTTCAAACAGTTGTAAGCAACTAAATTAGGCAATAGGATAAACTTCCAAAAGAAATCACTGCAGAATTTCTTAAACAGAATACAAAGTTTCCACCAGTGAGACACAAAGTATTTCTTATTCGTTCACAATAGACCCACAGAAACTCTGACATAGTAATAACAATTCGCTGTATATTTCTGAAGACCAGTAATGTTACAAGAAAACATTTTGCCATTGAGTTTAGAAAGCCAAATCAAAGCACGAAGCAGCACACTAACTGAATAATGGGAATTCTTTTCGGTTCAGCAAACGCTTGGACTTTGGTCACTTTCGGTCAGCAAACAGTTTGACAAGTCAAAACATTTGTTAAGCCCCACAGAGCATCCCAAATTTACAACTCGCTTATGACCTCCAACACCTTAACACCCTTCTTCCGAAGGGTTTCAGTTAACATGAAGAAGGAAATAATGGATAGACAAGAAATCAGATGACACACTACACAACTGTAAAGAGCATATACGAACACACTGGACAGCAGCTGGGGTCAGAAATTAGAGAGACCACACTTCTAGATAGATAAAAGCATCATATTTAAACAGAATCCACAAAGTAAGAAAACGAGATGTTACACCATAGCACAGCTTCGTAGCTGAGAAATACCATACAATGGACGGGCAATCTCACTTTAAGCACTGCAAGCACTGATGTGAAGTACCGTGTTCCCAACAAAAGAACTTCAGTAGCAAAACGTGACCTGTTTAGTTGATGAATTTTTTCTGCTCTTTGGGTAAACTAGAAAGCTAATGGTGATGCTCACCCAGATAAAAGCACACTCAAAGTAGTCTTTACAGTGGAGATGAGATAAAAAGTGGAAATTCTTGCAAAGTAATAGTCACACTTCTTTCTAGAAATGATACAGTGAACTAAAAAAGTTGTAATGATAACACAAAATTACATTTGGATAAGTACATTGGGTCACCTTGAACACATATCAAAAAAAGCCGCAAACAAATCTGAAGACAGTTCAAACACCAAAAATTAATCAAAGAATTACAGCAAGGGGCACTAGAGGGTCCAAAGGATGAGTGAAAGGAGTTAAAAACACAGCAATACATTCGCACATGTAAGGAAACAACATGGTTAAAACAGCAAAATGAGAAAACTCCCATCTCCTGGGATCTTGCAGAGAAAAGTAGGGGATGTCAGAAGATTCTCAGTCATTATTGCAGAGATCAAAGAAAATTTACCAAAGCAATGTTAGAGTTCTTTGACATCATAGAGATGGAAAGCAACACAGCCTCAGAACTGAGACAGGACTATGAGTTTTTTAATATAAAACACAGTTGTCTGTAGATACAGACGATGCCTTGCATTGGAAATGTGTGGTTTGTATGGTGCCTAGCTTAATGGAGAACACTCCCACTCAACATTAGAGATGCAAAGAAAATTATTGCACAACTTATCTGCAATAAAACTTCTGTTTAAGTAAGTCCTCATTTACATACTGTGAGACACAACACACCCACACAGCAGCATGATCTTATGATCTGGACTTCTATAGGTAAGCACAGTAATCCATATTTTTTCAGCCATCCCGATTTGAAAAGTTAGTTGGGTTGCTGATCCTCAGTCTTGCTGGAAGGCTTCTCCACAGGCACCTGTCAATGCCCAAGACATTTCCACATTTCACATCTCATGAAATTTGAGGGAGTTGATTCATGACCAGGTGTTATGAATTTGTTTCTGTAACAAAAGTGCCCCTCATCTAATGATGCTTCAAGTAACAATGCAGCAAGTATCTATTACTTCATCTAGTCTTTAAAACTGATATTCTTCCTTTGGAGAGGCCGCACCTTTACAATGGATTCTGCAGGCTAGTAACAAGCAGCCAAACTTTCCAGTAAAGGTAATAACAAACACGTTTCCCTCTCTAAGTATTCCCAAACTGTCAAAATTTTCCCCAGTTTTCACTTCTGTACTCTAAGTAAAATCACTGGTATAGTCATACAATCCTGTAAATGTAATTTTCAAAGAACAAGTAGCACTGCAAAGCTAAAATAAAGATTTTTTTTTTTTTTTAGTTAGGACTGATTTGACAGCTTCTAGTATATGACTTCTGAAAGTAAAAGCCAGAGTTTTATTTCTAGAAGATTTTTAGTTCCACTTCTAACAACACAGTGTACCTGAAAACACTTAAATAAACTACAGTTAAAACTACTTTGGACTCAATCTAGTTGTAGATTACTGTAAATATTTTCTGATAGAGAAACCTGAAAGCATATTACTGATGCGGGCATTGTCTTGAGTGCACTGATTTTGAAATAAGCTGTTAGCCTCAGTGGTTTGAGCTGCGAGCAAGGCCTTGGCAAGAAGCCATCCTCTCAAGAACTGCTGTGAAAGTGAGTACTTCTGTCAAGCAAAAACTGCCTCAGACTTGAGGTTTTCATACGTCAGACGTCTCAATTACTTGCCATCTCCAAATCACTTCCTCATCTCATTTTCACATCCCTTGACTGTGGAAAGCTTACTGGCTGCTGTGAGCGCTCTGCTCCTCCAGCTGTTCCTTTATTCACACAGGAGTTACCATCCCTCACTTCTTTCTGCAATTGCAGCTGTGAAAACAGCATCAGCTTCACGCTGTAATTGCTATGGTTGTCTAAGGGATTCCAACTAGGAGTGTTGTATACTAACAAATTTAAGAGATTACATGTCAGTGGAGCGCTTAACACATTACCCATACTGCTTCATCCTCTCAAGGACATCTTTTAATATAAAGAGGGAAAATTTTACTAAGACTACAAATAAAAATCCATGGAATGCTTTTTTTATTCAGTCAGAGATTCAGTTTACAGATAAATTTATTTTTCAGATGTTGACAAACATGTAAAGTGACATTTAAAATATTAAGTACCACATTCAGTATTCAAGATTACAACAGGGATGCATGTTTTTAAGGCATTAAAACTGAAAATCTGTATTCAGCATGCTTAATATTGGGTGATCATCACAGCATGTCCAGTCCAAGCAAAAACTGTAATTATCATAGGCTGCACAGCATAGATCAGCAGTTAAAAAAAGATTTAAACATAAAAGAAAAAAACAAAAGCCAGTCCTACAAACATTGCAATATTACCTCTAAACTCTTTTAAGCTTAAGTATATTTGAAATCTTTCCCTCTTAATTCATCATGTGATAGGTAAACTAATCCTATAAGATTCAGCCTTTAATGAACACTGTTCTCGCTATTATTGCTATATTCAAAGAGGGACAACAAATATTTCTGTGTCGTCACCACATTTTATCACTGGAGCTCTGCGCACACCAAGCTCAAATCCAAAGCAGCAACACGTAAACGCTCAGTGTGTGGTAAAAAAACCCTTCTTTTCTCCAGTACAGTGTGCATGGCTGCACAGTGACTCCAGAAGTACAGACACTTTTTTCCCCTCTTTCAGGAGCGTACTGCTATGCTGAGAAATGCCAATGCACATAAAACTTTCCCTACATAAACTGTTCACACACGGCGGTCTGTGAACAGTCAGATCTGCCAAGGCGTCCTTTACTGGCGGGGTGGGGGATCACTGCCCCAAAAAAACCTCCTGCTTGCATTTTTCTGAGACTCCTCCTCCTTGCCTCGATAGTTACAGAAACCATCAGCTTAGGTACTCCATCTACAACAGATCTAATAATTTTGACCTAACCAGGTCAGTCTGAGGAGCTATTCAACATCCAAGTTGAGGTACGGGAATATGAAAGACTTGAGATTAGGTATCCCTGTTCTACCTCACGTCCCGGAGGAGGAGGTCTCGGGGGTACCCACAGATGCTGAGGCCTGCCCGGCGCCCATCACATCCCTTCTAGGGAGCTTTCGAGGGGCGTCCCCGCCGCCCAGGCCCGACAACTTTCTCCTCCACGTGAACCCCCTGGACAGGGAACGACGGAAACGCGAGGGACACATCACGGCCCTCTATCCCTGCGTCCCCCTCCCAGCTCCCGCAGCGCGGGAGGAACCAGAGGGGCCGGAGGAGGGAAGGGCAGTGGAGGCGGGGAGAAGGCGCAGCATCCCAGCGCTTTGCCGGGCGGCTGCCCCGCATCGCAGGGAGGGGCAGCATCGGCCCCTTCCCTTCTCCCGGCTCCGGCCGCCGCTGAAGCCCCCGCGCCTTCCCCGCAGAGCTACTGCCTCGCTCTCGCAGCAGCGGCGCGGCTCACCTCTCTTGGAACCGGGGCTGGGGCTGCCGCCGGCGGCCCTGGAGCTCTTGCGGGAAGCCATCGCACCTCCCGTCGGGCAGCGCAGGGGGGCGGAGCGGGAGCGCGTCGGGAGCCGCCGCCGCCACCCGAGCCTTGCGTGCGACGGGAACGCGCTGAGGCCCCGGCAGCGCGACCCCGAGCGCCCCGCGGCCCCGCCTCCGCGCCCGCCGCCAGCCAATCGCGCCAGCGAGGTGTGGCGCCTCTCGCCTCCGATTGGCTGCGGCTCCGCGAGGGGGCGGGGCGATGGCTGCGCGCGCCCGCCGCGCGCCCCCGCCGCTGCCGACCCATTTGAACGTGGCAAAGGCGGGCGCGAGCGGCGGCCTCTCGCGAGGGTTCGGGCGCGCGCCCCCAGGTAGCGGGGCCGCCCCTCCGCTGAGGGAGGGGAGCGCGGGCGCGGGGAGCTGCGGGGGCGGAGGGCGGCGTTTGCATGGCGGCTCCCCCTGAAACAGCCCGCCCTGTGCCTTAAACTGCGCTCCGCATCCAGTGAAACGCCCCGCTTGTGGGAAACATCGTTGAGTGTATAAATGCCTAACGGTCTAAGAGGATGGAGCTAGGCTCTTTGCGACGGTGCCAAATAATAGGACAAGAGGCAATAGGCAGAAACTGATGCACAGAAAGTTCCTCCTGAACGTGAGGAAGAACTTTATTGTGTGGGTGACCAAGCACTGGAACAGGTTGCCCAGAGAGGTTGTGGAGTCTCCTTCCCTGGAGATATTCCAGAACCGTCTGGACACAATCCTGTGCCGTGTTCTCTGGGCTGTCCCTGCTTGAGCAGGAGGTTGGACCAGATGACCCCCTCTGGTCCCTTCCAACCTGACCCGTTCTGTGACAGATTCTATGGAACAGCTTGTCAAACCTTCCGGAGAGCAGCTTTGCAATCAACAGAGTGAAAGGGTTTGAAGTTCATCGCATCAGACGATGAGTTTCCCCACAAGGCTTTTTGAGGCTTTAAAAATACCTTTAATTGACTGTGATAAAATAAACTTCTTTTTTCTGCAGGAGTTCTGTATGCCTCTTAGTACGGTTGATTCAGTCCGAGGCTGGGTTAAATACCAGTTTGGCATGACACTAAAAGTCTGAAAGAAAAAAGCAAAACTCAGCTTTGAGTCCTGACCATAAATACAGTGTTTTGAGTCAAAACAAACAATTTTGCAAATTCAAGAGCTTTGCAAGTGGATGTGTGGAGAAGGAAGCCTTTTTCTCAAATCAAAGGTCAGCACTGTGTTTTGGATAGTAATGCCATGAAACTAACCAGAAACAGTAATTTACTGGAGAGCATTAATCAGTATTTTCAAATGGAATTTGCACTTAGATGCTTAGTCAAGTAACAGGATATCAGTGTGGACACACTGATATCACTTCAGACAGTAGAAGTAAAAGCTACTAGTTTTGGGGTCATCAAAAAATATTGAAGCCCACTTCTTGGTATCTTTATGTGAGTTAATTGATGTCTAGTACAGTTGAGTATCTGAACTTTTCACTTGGTTACGGCGCTCTACCAGAGTCTTTTTTTTACATGATGTGTTGGTACTTGATATTTTTTGAGGTGCTTCCCTTTTGTTTGGTGAGACTAAAGCTGCTGGACAAGTTAGAAGCTGCTAGGGAGGAGTAGGTATACATAGTCATGACTATGTAGTATTTATCACAGAAAAGCTAACAGGAAGAATTTTATTAACATTTCAGCAAATTGGAAAGTACAATGCTAGGAATAAATTCCCCTAAGAAAAGCATAAAAAAATTAATTATAATCTGGTATTGGGATTACTGAAAATACAATAATTAGTAAAAAATGGATGTGTGACTATATTCTTGCAAGTAGCAATTACTGTCAATTGTGTGAGACAGCAGCTGTTTGTGGTTAATGTGGGACACAGTTTCCTGAAGCTCTACTACTTGAAATGGCGTTTTGATAAGAAAAGAGATACTGAGAGCATTGAAGCCACTGGACAGGCAGGGACACTTAGAAGGATATTGCTATTGTTTCACTGTGAATGAACTTTTTGGCTTTAAATGGACTGTCAAATTCCTTACTTTTGTTTACTTTAGCACACAGGTGCCAAAGTAAACAGAATGTTTTGTAATTGGTGTATTCAGTACCTGCTTGTACACTCCTCTGCCCCAGAAGTCTTCCTTGCAAGATTAAAATATACTCCCAGAGGTACAAATGCTCATACAGTTTTGTAATATATGGTTTTAGATGAAGCAGATGTTCAGATTAATTTGCAGAAAGCAGCAGGCCTGATTTTCCTGGTGGGATCACCTGAGTGCAGTTCACGTACAAGCAATGGGATCTGTGTTGTGCCACTGAAGAAGCTTAGGACAGCTTGATATCAGACCTTTTAGAGAAAGTAACACCTAATTTGATTTAAATTTGCCAGGGTGACTGTTGCTATGAATGATATGACAATGCCTTCTAATCTGAAATGTAATGAAAATTGAAGTGAATGTTTAAAATGTCATTTTTGGGAAAGATGACAAAGAGAAAAGCCAACAGTGTGGGTAGATGAAAATGCATGTGAATGGCTCACCACTTTTTAATCTGCTTAGTTGTTTTAGAGCTATGTGTTTGGTACATTGTAAGGGTGTGCAGGAAACCACAAAAAGATAAACATCAGCTTTGTTTGTAGGAGAAAAAGAAACAGCGCAGAAAAAGAATGCAGCAATTGGTTGGTAAGGCAAATTGGTAAGGCAAAGGCAAAAGAAATTAAAACCATAAAAACCAGGAGTTCTAAATAAAGGCAAGGGCTATGCAATAGACCACACAGCAGTCAGTTGGAGTCTTTCTGCTTGTATCAGGCTTTTAAAAAGAGAAAATAAAAAATCCTTTCTCTTGGCAAGAATCACATTTACCCTCACCCCAGACTGTCCTAATTGCCTCTTTGTTGAGACTACAGCTAAATTAAATTTAAATTATACTGCATATCATAAATCATTGTATTAAAAGAATGCCACCAATTAATGAGCCCTGCTTAGAAAATAAATGCAAGTTTTTACTGTGCATTTTGTTTCCATAAATACCTTTGCATTAGTGCAGCCACAGCTGTTTTGCTGTCCTGATTCATTCAAGCACAGTGACTCTGCTGTTTGTTAGAAAGAAACACATCCAAGGTGATAAGCAGAAGCAGCAGTGAAGCAATTGCAGAAGAAGAGAATTCAGTGTCTAATCTCCAAATTTCCAAAAGAACTGCAAATACATGACCTGTCTTTAACAGTGAAATGGGATGCTGAGTGAAAAGTACTAACATGAAAGAATGAATGACATCTCCTTAAAGGAACCATTAAATTAGGCCTATATTTTTCACTTCCGGTATCATAGCTGAATAAGACATTTAAAATCCCCCTTCACCTGTGCCAAAATCAGTGCTATAGTTTTCTGAGTTTATTTCCATTCACAGTTTTTTATCTGAATTTGTCACGAAGGCATCTGTTATACTGCTAATAGGCTGTGACATTTCTTGCATGGAAAAGTATAGTAATTGAAGGCTTAAAGGGTTTATCCTCATTCTGTTAGTGTCCCTGTTATTTATGTTATCATTCTGACATACAGCTGTCCATTCAATTATATATTTCTCATTAATAAATGAGTTTCAATTGATTATTAAGTGAAAGCCCATTCTCCAACAGGAGAGGAAAAATTATTTTGTCTTAATACACTGCATTGAAATGAGGCAGAGAATTCTCAGGATGGCATTAAAAATGCCATGTTGAAAACTCCAATAAAGTATAAGATTTTTGGTTGAAAACTTAAGCATTTAGAATTTTTATTTTTATTTTTATTGCTTAGATAATATTTTTTTCATGCATGATGAGTGAACTATGCACCTTGCTAGCCAGTTGGAAAAGGTGTTCCTACCAGCAGGGTGTGTTTAAAAATGTTCCTTGGATAAATATAAGGCAAAGAGGGTGATGAACATGTTTTACTGTTTGTTTTCTGGATTATCAAGTTGACACTTGAACTGCTGATCATTTTTCTGGTTACAGGCAGTTCAAAGAATCAACATCCAGACATTTTCATTTATCAGCCAAATTTCACTGACCACTTGTGGAGAAACAGATGGGATGTTTTGGGGAGAGGGGGAGAGAAGAGAGGGTGAAGAATGTTTCAGTTATCCGAACATAAACAACTGCATTTTCTGCATTAGTGTTCCACTTATAACTAGTTGAATCTGCAGGGAAGTAAGGTGTAGTTGAGTTGGTTATTCTTAATGAGGAAATGTGTCTTTTATTTATTTTTTTTATTTATTTGTTTTAACAGTGCTTCTATGGCAATAGACACCTGTTATTATAATTGTGCATTCTTATATACTCTTAGAACATTTTCTAAATATTTGGTGTTACTGACAAATAGGAGGCAGCCATTTGTTTGAGAGGCATTCAGAAGGATGTAATTATCCAGAATATAAGACACAAAGAACTTGAGCCAGGTGAAGTACATCTGGCTCAGGCAGAGCTAAAGCTGAAGTAAAGTTTGGTTTTAAATTGCTAAGGTAAAATGTAGGTCAAAAGCTTGTTCTTGTTGCTCTCAGCTGATTTGATCAACCTCACTGAGGAGTAACTCAAATAGCATTTGCCCTTTGGATCAGTGGTGTGGCCTACTAGTCTGGGATTTGTTACAGCATTGCTTGGATTCTGGAGGTCTTACTGCAGATTTTTCCAGGTCTGATTCAGGTAAATTGATCCCTGTGAGTTTAATCAAAGCTGAGAATGAAGGAAACTTCTCAGAGTGAGATTTTTTTCATCTGATGATTGGATTTTGCATAAACTGTGAAGATATTTAGAATTTAAGTGACGCCTTTTGTCATGCCCCTGTGTACCAACACAGTAAAG
Source organism: Oxylabes madagascariensis (assembly GCA_013400675.1). Taxonomy (NCBI): domain Eukaryota; kingdom Metazoa; phylum Chordata; class Aves; order Passeriformes; family Timaliidae; genus Oxylabes; species Oxylabes madagascariensis. Next base: position 9,517 of record VYZR01049175.1, on the reverse strand, counting down.
AGTGGATTTGTTTCCTATGGCATGAGATGCCCAGAAGAGTCAACATTTATTTGTGCACCTTGTGTATTCTTGGAAGACCATGAGAAATAAGCCTTGAAAGGTTGAATACCTTTATATTATTATTCCTTAATAAAGGAAGTCATACCTTCCAGAAGGAGAGCAATGGATGGAGCTCAAATAGAACTACACTACGAATAAAGACTACAACAAACCAGGGTCAGTTTTATTTCAATTATCTTAGATTCAAATACAATCCTCATTAGTGTGGCAACAAGAGAATGAGGCTTAGTCAGCCATTCCCAGACCATGCCATCATACATGCCACTGAAATTAGTAGGAAAAATAAGAAGGAGAAGGTACTTTCCTGCCAATGTACTGCTTGCTCTTCTCAAGATGTCTGCATTGTTTAGCAAAAGCAGGAAAGAATCAAAAAAGTCTGTAGCCTACGATTGCATTTGGTAAAACTGTTAGAGCAAAATTAGTGATATTAAAAGACCTATCTGAATAGCAGAAAATTCTAGTCAGAAGCTCTAGAGTTTTGTTTATTTAAAAAGCAAAAACTTCTATTGGCCATAAATTAGGATTCTTAAGCTTGAAGAATAGATAAACAGAAATAGCAATGGATTTAATAAATTGTCCTGATGGATGGTACATTTCTGTGAGTGACTTGGCAGCTTTCCAAAAACAACCTGGAATATTCTTATGAAATCAGCCATCACCAATAGCTGCTTACCCCAGATGCTGTGTCTGAACTAGTCTCGTTAGTTCACACTGTCTAATAAAATAATTTTGTGAATTGTCCACATTAGGAAAGAAAACAAATTGTCCAAGGAGAAGCAGGGTACACTGTGCCTAAATTCCTGAAGATTTGTTTCCTTTGTCTCCCTAAACTCTCTCCCACCTCTGCTTCAGTAGCCTCCCATCTTGCACTGAGAACTGTGATCATCCCTGTGGATTCAGATAGTGTGTACTGTCTGGTTAGTGCATAGCTGAATGGCTGCCATGCTCTGGCCAGCACATACTTGCCCATTAGTCATCCTGTTGGCAAATTCAGGAACTGACTCCTCTCTAGTGAACTTTGTATCTTCAGTTATAAATAAATAACGCTCAAGTGTATTTAACATATGAAATGTTCCGTGGCCTTGAGAGGCTTTTACATACTCCGTCATTCCAGAAAAAAAATGGAGAGGCTTCCCTTAGCTGAATTTAGAAGAATTTAAAAACTGAGAGCACCTGCAAAAAATAGGTAACCAATAGCTAGTATTGTTTTTTAAAAGAGCTGTAAATGATAGAGCTTGCCCTGGAGGAAGCTGTGTCAGTCCAGGCCACTTGCTTATGGATCCTCCACAGCTAATGTCAGTCTGGCTGTAGTAAAGGGATAAGGCAGCAAATAAGATGATAGTATTTACTTCAAAATTATACATTTCAGTAAACGAGAACTGGTCAAATGCTAGAACTCTGTCATGTTCTTTCTTTGCTAGTAA